>CM070058.1:36888339-37145839 GCA_036320875.1 Cotoneaster glaucophyllus | reverse complement strand
CACACACTGCATACATACACACACACACACAAACCCTGCATACACACACACACACCCTGCATACACACACACACACACACTGCATACATACACACACACCCTGCATACACACACACACACTGCATACATACATACATACACACACACACACACTGCATACACACACACACACACACACACACACACTGCTTTATGAAAACCCCAAATTCCAAATTTCAAACCCCAAATTCCGAACCCCAAATTCCAAATTTCAAACCCCAAATTCCAAATTTCTAATCTCAATTTCAGACCCCTAATTCCAAGCTTTATGAAAACCCCAAATTCCAAACCCCAGATTCGAAATTTCTACTGCATACATACATACACACACACACTGCTTTATGAAAACCCCAAATTCCAAATTTCAAACCCCAAATTCCAAATTTCAAAACCCCAAATTCCAAAACAACAAAATCAAACCCAAAATCGACGAAAAAAATCCACAAACAGACACACACACACACTGCAGAATCAAATAAAGCTCAAACCCAAACCAACAAAATCAAACCCAAAATCGACGAAAAAAAATCCACCCAAATCGACTAAAAAAATGGGACAATTGAAGCTTACCACCCAAATCGCGAGCAGATCTTTTACGCGAAGACGACGGAGCGGACGACGAGAGGAGCAGATGAGGAGCAGGATGCAGATGAGGGCGACCAGGATGTAGCTGACTGCGAGCAGGACGCAGAGATGAGGATGAGGAGGACGACGTGAGGGAGGAGGACGATGACCCAGGTTCTTTCTCGCAATAGGAGGAGGACGACGCGAGGGAGGAGGTCTTACGAATCCGGACGTTTTTGGGGTGGTTCGCTAAGAACTCCTAGCGAGCCCTTTAATCCGTGCGAGTGAGGGCTAGTCCCATTAAACCTAATCCTTGCCCCTACCAAACATCAGACTATAATCCCACTTAGTGTAGTCCAGTCCAGTCCCCCCTAAGAAGGTCAAACAAACACGCCCTTAAGGTTTTAGCTGGAATAAACGTAGGATAAACAAATGGTGATGCTAGAGTTTAATTATAGTGCATGGATTTATTGATAAATTTAAGTTTTATTATTAATTTCATTTTATACCTAATAGTAATTATACAATAGGATAAAATAGACAATTAACATTTAAAATTTAAGTTGGGAGGTGTAGTAGACCTGGCATTTTGGACCCGACCCGTTAATATCAGTATTTGGGTGGATGCTTAACGGGTCGGGTCGCTAACGGGTGAACCCGTTAAATAACGGGTCACTTTGGGTCAACCCGTTAGACCCGTTAACATCCGTTAGTTGATGATATTTTAGTAATTTCATTAAAGTCTTAACAACAAAAAATAAACTCTATGCAAAAAAAAAAATTATAATTTTTAATGGGTGTTAACGGGTGAAACGGGTGACCCTGTTAGCTTAACGGGTTGGGTTCGGGTGATCCGTTAACTTAACGGGTTGGATTGAACCCGATCCAAACCCAATAAACCCGACCCGTTTACAGGTCTAAGGTGTAGTAAGAGGTTACATGAATTTAAATAAAAGTTCCCAAAAAGTAATGAAATTTGTTCAACGCTAATATATTTAAGAAAGACAAGACATCACACACAAAGCCGAAATGAGGTCATAAACTAAGAAAAAAGATCCTCGCCGGACCATTTTTCTAGGGATATAGCGATCTAACTCATTCATCGTATATCATGCGGTCAGTTTTCGTTAAGTACTATTCATATTTAATTTTAAATTTTGAAATGATTTATGACCGCACGATGTACGATAAATAGATGAGATCACGAGATCCTTAGAATCCCTAGAAAAAGGATCCGGGGAGGATCCTTTTCCATAAACTAAATCATCTAAAATAAAAACAACTATATAATTTTGAAATTTGTAAATACCAAAATAGCAAAACATTTACGACAACAATTTTATTATTTATGAGGAACTAGAAAATAATTAAAAATAAAAGGAGAAGTGCAAAAATACAGTGAATCTAAAGATATTTTTCAATGTGCGTAGAAAACGTATTGTTACCTATGTGTCATTATATAAAAAAAGAGAATTTTCGATTTTAAAAATCTCACTATTTATATAAAGATATATGATCTATTACGTCGTGTTCCGACCATAGTATTAAAAATCGATATTATCGGCGAAATATCGCCGATAATATCGGTTTTGTGAGAGGACGATTTTTTCGCACGGTTCCAAGTGAATTTCGTCCAAATATCGGCGATAATATCGGTAATATCGCGATATTACCGATATTACCGATATTATCGCCGGAGAGAGACTGAGTAATCGCCGAATCCGTCGTCATCGTCGGCAATCCACGGCGTTGGTGGATCTGAATCATCTTCTGAAAGCCTCGTGGGGTGTGTGTGTGTCTGTGCATGAGGGAGAAGAAGGATCGACTCGAGACTCGAGACTCTCAGAGAGACTGAGGACTGAGGGATCGAGAGAGAGAGAGAGACTGACACTGAGGACTGAGGGAGAAGAAGGATCGGAGAAGGACTGTGCATGAGGGATCAGACTGAGGGATCGGAGAAGAAGGATGACTGAGCAGTGAGGAGTGTGAGGGATCGGTCGGAGAAGACGGATCGAGTCGATCTCTCAGACTGAGACTCATCGAGATCACTGAGGCTGGGTAGGCTCACTGAAGCTTGATTTTCAAATCCGATCGACTCGTCGAGAGAGAGAGAGAGACAGACAGACTGAACTGTCTCAGACTAAGGAGGACAGAATGAGGGAGAGAGGAAGGCTCGAGAGACTCAGCGTGCGTGTGTTGTGTGCGCTGCGTGTGCTGCGTGTGCCGCGTGCGTGTGTGCCGCGTGTTGCCGCGTGCATTGCGTGTGTGTGTGCCACGTGTGTGCTGCATGCATTGCGTGTGTGTGTGTGTGAGAGTGTACAGCAGTGCATTGTGTGTGCAGTGCATTGCGTGATTAGTCTGCTGACTCATATTGAAGAAGGCATGTGAAAAAACAGTGTGTGTGTGTGAAAAAAGCATGTGAAAAAAGCAATGACAGCATGAAAAATGTAGAAAGAGTATTAGCGGAGGAGGTGGGATCTGGCAGCGCTAACTCTTTCGATGAACTTATGCGCCCAAGACCAAGAAACACTGGAATTCCACCTTCTTCCAATCCTACACAACCACAACATCCTGATGATACTAATGATAGCTCTAGTACAAGATCAGGAGACTCACCTACCACCAGAGGTGGGAATGATGAAGGAGGTAGTGGAGCTGGAGGTAGTGGTGGATATGGAAACTATTATGGACGACCTCCCGGATTTATGAGCCCCTTCACTGGTGAGGCAAACTTCACGCATGCAACACAGGATGAGGACCATGGCAGTAGGCGGGCAGGACCAGGAATTGGTGCCATAGGGAAGGACTATACTCGTACAGAAAGAGGCAAGGGGACTTTGTCAAGTGAAGAAGGAAGTAGTAACTATGGTTATACTCCTAACCAACCATTTCCCTACCCTTCATATCCCATTCATGTTGGGATGGAATCGAGCGACTCATGGAAAGAATCCGACACTCAATCTTCAAATGATTTTGGTTATGGACAACGTCAACCAATCTCGGATCCATATGGGTGGCATGTTAACAATTACATGGAAAACTATTTTGGGGATTTATCATTTGATAACTACTCTTCACAATACACTCACTCTACACGTAGAGATGATGAAGATAGTGAAAATTTTGAACCTCATAGGAACTCTATGTGGTACTAAGTCACTCATGTATCTTACCATGTAATGTATAAAGTGTAAAATATTGCACTAATTCATTATATATAAATGATTTTGATGTGTTTAAACTTCTTTCATTAATTACTATATATTTTCTACACTCACAATGTTTGCCAGCTCGCTATATAATCAACTTGATAATGTTAAATCCATCATGCAATGCATTTCCTTCCAATTTTTTGTGATAAACTAATAGATAATTGACTAAATAAATATCCTGCAAAGTTTCAATAAAAATTTCCAAGTTTTTCTTACAATTTCCGTGGTTTCCATGGAAATTTTATCGATATCGATATTATCCCGATATTTCCATCGATATTTCCTTATTTTCGGACTACCAATATTTCCGATATTACCGATATTTAATACCTTGGTTCCAACCACGCTCCCATTCCCACCTTTTTAACCCATTCGCGGGAGAACAAGCCACAACACACTCCTCTCTCTCTCTCTCTCTCTCTCTCTCTCTCTCTCTCTCTATAAAACTCAAAAAAAAAAACTAAAAAAACCAGAAGGCAAAAATAAAAGAAAAAAATATATAGAAAAAGTGGGTCCCGCTGAACAGTTAAATTCTGCCGCCCGCTTTGTCGTCTCTTTCGTCTCCGTCCACCACCGTCGTTCCTAGGCGTTTGACTCTCAATCTCTCCCCTGCCTGTCTCGCTCTCTCTCTCTCTCTCTCTCTTAAATTTGTACTTTCTCTCTCTAAACTGTGATATCCTTGATCTGTCTCTCTGGTTCTGCTCTCTTATTTATCTTATTTCGCAGAAGTGTCTTCTCATCCCTCTCTCTTCGTTCTGTAAAACCCAGAACGAGGAATCCAAAATTCATCCGAGTGGGGTACAATAAACCCAGCACTTCACACACCAGAGACCGAAGAAATCCACTGGTCCTTTGAGCAGACCCATCACGTCCTTTCCGCAAACCCAGCAGCTCTGCTCGTACCCTTTTAATTTCTTCGCACTTTCGCACTTTCGCACTTTCTATTATGTTCGTCAATGGGGGCGTTTTGCTGAGGATAGTTGCTGGGTTTTGAGCCCTTCTTGCTGGGTTTCTGAAAATATTGCTGGGTTTGAGAGATACACAGAGATAGTGGAGCCATGGCTGGTAGTAATGAAGTCAACGTCAATGAATCCAAGGTAGCTGGTTCGCCTCTCTCCTTAATTTTTCTCAAATTTGACCCCTTTTTTCTTCCAATTTCTGAATTGGGTTGCCTAGCAAGGCGACGATTAACCATTTCGTTTGTTTTCGGTTTTCGGAGAGTTTCGTTTGGGGCAAAATCCAAAATTTTAATTGGGGTTTTACCCCTTTTTGATTTGGTTTCAAGGGGCTTGAATTTTCAGAGTTCTGTCTAATTCTTCCATTTCTTGTTGTGGAAAGTACAAATTAGTCACATCGTTGTTTGTTCTTCCCCTTTTGTTTGTTTGGGGGCTTTTGGTTTGGTTGCTTACGCTTCTTTTTCTGTATGCAGAAAGTTGTTCCGCTCAACACATGGGTGCTAATCTCCAATTTCAAGCTGGCTTACAACCTCCTCCGCCGTGCCGACGGGACATTCAACCGCGAGCTGGCGGAGTTTCTCGACCGGAAAGTCCCCGCCAACACAGTTCCGGTTTACGGGGTTTTCTCGTTTGATCACGTCGACAGAGCCACCGGCCTCCTCAACCGTGTTTACCAGTTTGCCCCCCAAAACGAGTCTCAATGGGGTATTGTGGATCTTGAGCAGCCCTTGAGCACCACCAAGGTCGTCCCGGTCATAATCTTCTTCCACGGTGGAAGCTTCACTCATTCCTCCGCCAACAGCGCCATCTACGACACTTTCTGCCGCCGCCTTGTCAACACTTGCAAGGCGGTTGTAGTCTCCGTAAACTACCGCCGTTCGCCAGAACATCGGTATCCTTGCGCTTATGAGGACGGATGGGCGGCTCTCAATTGGGTGAAATCGAGAAAGTGGCTGCAGAGCGGGAAGGGGAAGGACTTGAAAGTTCATGTCTACTTAGCTGGAGACAGCTCCGGCGGCAACATTGCTCACCACGTCGCGGTAAAGGCGGCAGAAGCGGAGGTTGAGGTGCTCGGAAACATCCTTCTGCACCCGATGTTTGCAGGGCAAAAGAGAACAGAATCAGAGAAGAGATTGGACGGGAAGTACTTCGTAACGATACAAGACCGCGATTGGTACTGGCGGGCATTTCTCCCCGAAGGCGAAGATAGAGACCATCCTGCGTGTCACGTTTTCGGCCCGAGGGACAAGAGCCTCGAGGGCTTGAACTTTCCCAAGAGTCTCGTTGTTGTGGCTGGCTTCGATCTTATGCAAGACTGGCAATTGGCCTATGTGCAAGGGCTTAAAAATGCAGGGCAGGACGTGAAGCTTCTGCTCTTAAAGCAGGCGACGATCGGGTTCTACTTCTTGCCGAACAACGAGCATTTCTACTGCCTCATGGAGGAGATGAAGAGCTTCGTGAATCCTGACTGTTAATACATTGATTCTACTTAACTTTACCCGCAAGGCAGCCATTGATATATAGCAAAAAAGCTTGTCATTTTTACTCGGGTGCTCTATCGTGTGTACCTGTAAGATTGTCTAGTATTTACTTACTTTGTTTACCATTTGTTGTAATTCGAGGGTTCCGTTCTGCTGCCTCGGAACCGTATGTTCGGGTTCTTGTTTCGGCAGCTGGGAAGGATTGGAACTCGTTTATTGGATTCGGCATAGCCACCGGATGTAAGAGCTTACTTCCGGCCATGAGTGACAGTAAGCATCGGAGCGGAACTTGCCACGGGGATGCCACTCTGTCGGTATCCCAAAAGCATGTGGCAGTTCGTGATGACTTGGGATGCCGCCAGAGTGGCATTCCCGATGTAGGCAAGTTCCTCTCGAAGCATTTGGGGTAATGCTTTGGTGGTTAATTAATATATTGTTTAGCATATGGATTTTATTGTAAGCACTACTAATTTGAAAAAACATGAAACTGTGGAACGGAATGCTTCTTGTCTATATGAACATAAAATGTTATACTTTGTGTATTGTTTTTAGTTTGAAAATTAGGCTTAATTATGAAGATTTCGTTTGCGATTTGAACTTAATCTCGAGTCCTAATCCTCTCTTAATGCTTTATTTAGTTAGTAATCTGGTTTATTTTACTTTTGATTTTTTTGATTCAAACCGAATATATAATTTGTAGTATTTATGTTTTTTGTCGCACTTATTCACGTTAAGAGAGATGCATATACATGAGAATAGTCGTACGTACAAGATGATATATCACGTGTTGAGAGCTTTGAATGAAATCACGGGATTGACGCCGTAAGCGTAAGGAAACATCGCGTATAAGAGATGTAAATGCAAGATGACATATACCTTCGATTACACAATAAAATCTCGATTTAATTCATGTGAAATTTGGAGGTAAAGTGTAATGAATCGTGCCATCCTCACCACCCCATAAATTATTCTAGAAAGTGGTTGAAAAATAGAGACAGCGGCATATGTTGAGAAAAAGGAAGTGATTATTTCCACTCTTTCGGTTGATGAAACGTTTCTTTTTTGTGTTCCATTTAAGGATTTAAAACCATTGAAAAATAAGATACCAAAAATAAAGGGATGTGATATCCATACATCTTATTTTATTTCTCACGTACCCATTGATGATTTCTGTCCGTTGATTTTCTTCAATTCATCTTATTCGACAGCCAAAAATTAAAAAGATGTGATAAGTAAAATGGGGTGTGTGGAAATCACATCCCAAAATAAAAGGACAAAGATGGGGGAGTTTTCTTTGTTTTTTTGCTATTCCTCAGAATTGACATGAAAATTGAGAGAATAAAATGATTGGAGGCAGAGTTTGTAATCATGGATTGCTTCATCTCTATTATGGAGAAGAATATCGAACAAGTTCATAATCACGTATTTTGATTCAATAATACTATTTTTATGAGTTAAGTACAAAAAACTATCGAATTTTTTAGGATAATTCGAAATTAGTCTCAATTTTTAAAAATATTCTAAATAACTACTTAACGTTTTAAAAATTAGACATCTGGTAGGTCGGCGGGTACCAACATTAAGTGATGACGTTACTAGCATTAAATGATGTGATGGATAAATACTAAAGTTGGTTTTCACTAATCAACGTCTTTGGAGTTCTAAATCCCCAAATTAACCCTTTTTAGCCAAGTTAAACAATAAAATTGTTTAGCTAAATGGCTTCAACTTGGTGATTCAAATATACATAGATGACTTAAGAGCTAAAACACGCTTAATATTGTTCGCATCACCACTGAACGCTAGTGAACCTAATAGATGTCTATTTTTCAAAACCTTTAAGTAGTTATTTGAAATATTTTAAAAGGTTAGGACCTATTTAAAATCACTCATAAAAATTAAATAATTAACCAGACTTAACCCTATGTTTAGCATAAACAATTATTATCTGGTCATAATGCTACCATAACGGTGAATTTGTTTTATGTTATTTACTATCTGTATTTTGGGATTTGGGGAAATGGCAAATGCAAAGAATTGGATGTGTTTTTTAGGTGGTGGGGAGACTCATCTGGTTGGATAGTGGTTGGGAGTTTTGGATGCATTCCAAAGGCATCACGTATGAAAACCCATTGGATGCAAAAAAAAGCAAACAAATTTAATAAGATTTTAGGGATTTGCTTTTGAGTGCTTAAAGTTAATGGCCACTAAGTGGTAGAAAAACACAGCTATGCTTTGGACAAGGACATGGAACCCGGTCCTTATTTGCCTCATGACTTTCTTATGCTTTAATTAGGTTCCAATTTCCATCAAATTCATTCATTCACTTTAGTGTTTCGATGTGAAGTCATCTCGCTCTTTACTGTTAACGAGTCATTCTTAAAAAAGAAAAGAAATATTTGATAGGATTCGTTTTGGAAACGTAGAATGTAAGAGAAATAAATGTTATGACTTCGCTACCAAATTAGTGGACTAGGTTTTGCTATTCCTTCATGGAGATTTGCTGCTTAGCGCTGGAGCAGCTCAATTTGTTGCAAAAGAGACTCACGCCCCTGCTGAAGTTCACAAATTCGCTCCTGTAATTGATGAACATTAGCATGTTCCTAGTTACGCCGACGCTTACTAACTGGTCTTTATCTTTTGTACGTACAAATTACAAGATAGTATGTATAAGTTGAATTGTTGAAAAGACTTATTAAAAGTACAAAAGTAAAAAAATAAATATGCACATTTTAGAGCGCAAAAGAGGAAATTCAGCCAGGTTGCAGAGTCTTGAGATTCTTGACCAACCAACTAACATTTGTGTTTTCTACTATATACTATGTTCGACTCTTTTCGTTTGAGAAGTAATTCAGTACGTCACGATTACCATTCGATACGTATCTACGAAACTGAAAGATTAAAAATATAACAAGAAATCTTTCCCTCACGTATTAGACGAGCTTGTTTAGATGTGCTTTTAAAATGACTGAATTTTTAAAACCAATCTTCAGTAAATATATAAGTAAATCATGAGAAAAACACTTAAAGTACTTTTGGAATCCAAAAACATTTTTTTAAAAATAATTTGTAGTCATTTTAAAAACACATCGAAAAAAATCTTACAATTAGTTTATAAAAAACAAAATCCTTATACGTAAACTGTAGTCTAAAACAAGAAAAACCCAATCTAAAATATAAAAAGACGAAACACACTGTCTGAACCAATCGACTTGGTGTGAACGAGAGCTTTCTTGCTCGGATTGTCATGGTTTTTCTTTCTTTTATTTTTTAATTTTTTATGTTTAATTTTTTATCGGTGTCGTATTCTGACTTGTCCTTTGTTAATTAGTTATTAATGTTTTGAAGTTACTCCCTAATACGACACTTATGTCCTTGTCAACAAAATGGACTTTTTCTTAATAGCGACGTGCAGATAACGACAAAACCCTGGTGGGTCATTCGATGCCCTACGTGTTCACATCTCCTTCATGTCTTATGTGTTATTTTTCTTTATTTTTTATTTTGTTGGTTGAAAATTTGAAACGATAAAGAAAAAGATTTTCCTATTTATTTGGATTTATTGGATTTTGGAGATCATTAATTGGTTAGGTCTTGTTACTACTTGTCACCCATATCTCAAGCAAGTTCTTGTTTTGGATCTTTCACTTTTCTTTGAAAGGAAAAATGAAAAGAGTGGGCCTTTTCTTAATTTATACGTGTTATTGTTATGTATCAGCGTTGTTTCATTCTGATTTTGTTAAATATCAATGATCGTTATAATTTCATTGAGCGTCGGTGAGTATCACCATGCCAATTGCCAAGCAAGTTCATTATTTAGATTTTTCACTTTTCTTTGAGAAGGAAAATGAAATATTGAGTTGTTTTTATGACTTTATTGTCAGTAATCGTTTTAACTGTATTGGATATCAGTGATCGTTTTAACTGCATTGAATGTCAATGATTATTCCAATTTTTTTGATGTTGGTGAAGATGTTGTATCACCATGACAAACAACTTCTTTATTTAGATGTTTCACTTTTCTTTGAAAGGGAAAATGCAAAATTGGTTAATTTCTAAATTTGTACGGAATTCCTATTTAAATTTTAATTTTTACAAATTTCTTTTCATAACAGTATAAATTTATAAAATTTAGCTAAATGTTTAGAAGTTTAATTAGAAGCAATGTTTTTTGTATTTAAAATTAACGAGAGGTCTTAAGTTCGAAATGCTATGTGCATGTTTTTTTTTCTTCCAATTTTTACGAATTTTTGTTTGTTTGTTGATTTATTTTTAATTACTGGATAGTAAATATGTGGGTTGCCTATTTTTAAACATTCGTTGACACACCCCGACCGAGATCGAGGCATGCTGGTCGTCACATGAGGGTGACGTAACCATGTGCACAGTGCGGAAACATTAAATAAAGAAGAAATACGAATAATTAAAAACCGAATTCAAGAAGTGTTAATACACATTCAGAGCATAAAAATCTAGGGGCAGTCAATGCATAAAAAGTACGTAATTGATTAACACCCGAAGGTGGTCCTACATGAGTGATGTCTGTCATAATCTCCGATATGTCCTCGTGAGCCACCAACAAAGTTACCTAATACCTGGAGGGGCGCAAAACAAAAGCATGAGTGGGCAAAAACAAAACTTTTTGAAAATCATTTCATAAACATCATTTTTATCCTCTCGCCGTAAAACCTGTATACTTTCCCAGAAAATAGTATATACATAAACCAAAACTCAACTGAATCATCATTATCAAATATATGCAAAGAAGTCATGAATATGCCATGCCATTCTACTAACTCATCAGGTAAGTAATTCATATTCAATATTAACTGCAATAGCTCGTCAGCTGGTTCTAGCTCATAAATCATGCCTGCACACGAGTCGAACCCACTTATAGTGGTTTATACGACAGGACTGGGTGTGAAATCGTACGTTCCAGTGCTACAATCACGTGAAGACTGTGCGAATGATCGTAGGTCTGAGTCAAACCCACTTTCAATGATCGCGGGTCACCTACGAGTCGAACCCACTGAAAGTGGTCTATACGACAGGACTGTGCACCTAACTTGGATCCAAGATGAGCGTATGGTGCGGGAGGTGAACATCACGTGAAAGACTGGCCCCTATCTCTGGGCGGGAGCACTAACACCGGGGTGCAGGTTTATGAGCTCTCAACGCATCTCATCATACTCTTCATACTCAACTTTTATTTAACCGCACAGAATCTTACCTGAACTTACCTGAGCGTCCACATCACCAACAATCATGCGCATACAATTTCATGATGCATAACCATCTCATGATGCATAACCATTTCATGATGCATAATCCGATATATATAGGTATTGGCATAGCATTTCGTTTATAAAAGCATTTAAAAATGCACTTTCTGGGAAAAACACATAGTATATAGGTATATACGGAAAACAAAAGCCCACTCACCTGGAGTCCGCGCTACGGCTCCCTAACGTAAACATTGAGGCGTCCCAAAACGTTCGGCGCCTAAAACAATTATCAAACTACAACTTAGAACTCTTAACCATAGAATTCGTAATTCACGTAAAACATATCCTCAAGGATATTCTAGAATCATTTAAGACCCTTAATCAAAAGTCAATCGTCGATCAACGATCGACGGTAGGGTCTACAGCCCCACATACTTGATCCGGAAGATCTGTAACTCAAATCTCCGATCCGTAACTTCCTAATATGCATAAAATGCTCCTAGAGCAACATACTAAAATTTCGTTACGATCCAACTGTCGGATCTCCGCCAATTGCTAAAACCAAGTGGCGGTTCACATTTTATTTTATGAACTTACAAACTTAATTCGGGAAGATCCATACATCGGATTCCCGATCCGTAAGTTCCTACATTTTTCAAATATTACGTACTACCACGTACCAAAGTTTGGTGACGATCCAACAGTCAGATCGTCAGTTCATATTTTCACCTAACCACGAATCGTAACGAATTTAAGTTCAAACGACCAATCTACGCTAACCAATTATCAAAACTGAACCTAGGATGTTAAATACAGCCTAAGAATGACATTGGCGGCCCACTGGCCACGCGCTGCCGTAAGGGCCGCCGTGAGTGGTGGTCGGCCGCCTAGACTTGCTGGAAAATTCAACTATTTTTAAAAATTCCCAAAAATTGCAGAATTGAAGATCTCAAAGAGAGGAACAACTTTCATACTTTGGCCTAGAAGAGCTCCAATTTCACCAAAACCGTGCCAAACCCTTGTTTTTGGGTGTTTTCGATCCGTCTCCAAAACAACTCCGCCGTCCCAACCATTGCTTGGGCTTTGTTCTAGGCCTCAAGAGGAAGTTATGGGTGGTGGTAATTGGAAGAAATCGTTTCAAAAATGGGAGGATTTTGAACACGAAGCTCGCGGCACCCATGGTGCGGGTTTGATAAAACCACCACCAAAATTCATGATTTTTGGGGTGAAACATGAAGAGGGAAGGTTATGGGAGAGTTCCCAAGAAGTTTCTTGAAGCAATTCGCCGGAAAAATGGGTGAAAAACGTCGAAATTTGGGTGTGGGTGCCGCGGGTCGAAAACGGGTCGTGGGGGAACCCGGCCGTTCCCCCGTGTCTTCTTCTCTCTCCTTTCCTCCTTTCCTCCTCTCTGGTTGGTCAGGCAATCCTCTCTCTTCTCCCCATTCGTCCGCCTTCTCTCCCGAAGCTCTCCCGGAGCTCTGTCTTCTTCTCTGGTTGGGCAGATTTGCCCAACCCGTTCTTCTTCTTCTTTTTCCCACTAGTCACGCACACACACACGTAGCCTCCTTTCTTTTTATTTTTATTTTCTTTTCTTTCCATCCGAGCCATCCATTTCCTCCTTCATTAAATCTGGGCCGTCCATTTTCATAAAAGAGATTCCAGATTTTTCTAAAATAATAATTCCTAAAATGTCCAAACTTCAAACGTTAACAACTTCTTCGATATAGCTCCAAATCACGAACCATCTGCGCCCACGCGTCCGTAGCGATGAGTACTACAAGGATATGTCAAGAAAACAAATCTTAGGTGGCACGACACAACGATTAACCTCGAACAAAGCACATGCCTCAAAGGACATTTTGTAAAATCCTTTATTAAAAATTTAAAAACTCTTAAAATCAGGGACGGGCTGTCACATTCGTTCTAATTTAAGTCTAATCTTCAACAAAGGGTAATGCGTAGACTAATTTTTTAGACCAAATCTACAAATCATATGACGTGCCATCAAAAGGTTTAATTTGATGCCCATTCATTACTTATACATATCCTTAAAGACTCGAAAATATCATTATTTTTTTAGTCTTATATTGACGAGGTTAGTAAAAAAGAAAATACACCTCACGATTTATATAAAAACACTTTAAAAGTTCAGATAGAAGACAAAACTCATAATCTATACAAAATAAATTAATTTTTCTGTGTTTCTAAATTACTACGTTTAAAGTGCTTTTCTAAAATAGTTTTATCAATGTCTTACATGTAAAAATAAATATTTTTTTTATATTAAGTGAGGACACATTCTATCTCTAGACCGGCCTGGTCATTTTATATGTGTTATTCTTATGTATACGCCTAGTCTTGCTCCAGCTTATTAAGTGTCAGCGATCATTTCAACTGTCTTGAATGATAAAAATCGTTCTAAGATGTCGACGAAGATACATTGTGTGTAGTTTACCAACATCATAACAAAGAGAGGGTAAGAATGAAATCAATACATCCGAATTAGTAATGAATCCAATTTCATCATAATAATAAAACTTTGGGAGATTTGTAATTTAGGAAAAGCAAAAGGGAAAAAGAGAGATTGAACCCATAAATTAAAGCATGAGAGAAACGACAATCCTTCATATATGAAACGACAGATGACGGATTAACAATTATAATTAATTGGAATGTGCTTATCTTTTGCAGTATGATCCAAGGAATGGTATTGAGTTTCATGTGTGTGTGATGTCATTTTATCAGCACATAAAGTTTCATTTGCTTTCCCAATGAAAAAGAGAGGAAGGGTGGAAAAGAAGAGAGCAGACAATGAGCTCATTGAAGTTTTTTTTTTTTTTTTTTTTTTTTTTTTTTGCATCTTTTGGCTCAGATGGTAAGGTTCATGTCTTGTAGAACCTCATCAAAATTCGAGTTTCGTTGCTCGTAGTCCTCGTTGGTGCGTGATTTGTAAATTTCTACGTAAATTCATACTGGTGGCAGTTGGCAGTTATGTGCCATACGTAACTCCTACCGGCTCGAGATTGTGGAAGTGGTCTAGTGCTAGTGATAAGAGTAACCAATCTTTCCCTAAACTTTTATGTACCTGAAAAAAAGAATATTGTTTTGGCTGTATTGTGAGAATAAATACATCTTTTGTTATGTTGTTATATGTAAGACACGTATCCATTTAACAGCATGTTTACTTATTTGAAATGACTAACATTATTGATGTTCCTAACATTTCCTTGTTTATGAACATGTGTACATGAGAATTATTCAAGTTTATAACTTCTCTCGTTTCAAGTAAGGAGATAAAAAGCTTACAATTTTTCCTATTAGCCCATTAGCTCTCATTTAGCTTTGTACTAGCCGATAATTTTTCCTTATAATTTGTCGGTAGAGAAGTGATTTTCACACACCATTTTAACATTTTGCACATCCATGTTAATTTAAGTCCATTGATCTTCTTTTAATTTATTCAATCAAATTGTCAAAAATAAGAGAGTGAAAATCGCTTCCCTTTGGTAACGATAACATGAAGTGCAAACAGCACTGAGCATTTTCTAAAGACAAATGTACAATGAGGGTAAGATTTGATGCACAGAAGAACACTTTGTAAAGAATAAGAAGTTGTTACCTTCTTCAACATTTTCACAAACACATCCAGCAACCGAAACAGGTCCGTTTACAAAGGCGTTGAGCATAAAATTTAGCTGCAGCTGGATGGTCCTGCTCCTCCTACAGGGGAAGTAGAAACAAATACTTTAAAACGCAACATCTGGAAATCGGCTTCCAAATATTTTTTGCTCTTGCTTCAGATGTAATTTGATACATATTCTTCACTGTCAATGTAGTTTCTAAAAGACATTAGTAAATACAGTCACAAATACCGGAACTTTCTGATGGAAGACAGGCGGCAACCCTCTTTGAAACGTTTGAGGTCTTGGTGAGATGTATTTTGATTTCCGTAGGTATTCAGCGCTTTGGTACACTTGGTCCATGAAATAATGTACATATTCTGCAACCCAGCACGGTCAATCAGCTGTATGTATATGTGAAACAAATAGGAAATATAAACTGATGACAAGCTGAAATAACATAAGTTTCAAAAGCAATCATATCATTTGGCTTGATACATAGAATACGCATAAAGAAGTCGTGAGTGTCTAAAGAAACATGCAGAAGGATTAAATTTCCTCATTCGGAGCCAGTTGCATGAGGGTCAATCATGTAATTACGGCATCCAAGGAATCATGTAATTACAGTATCCAACGATTTCAAGACGAGACAGCAGCAACATCCATAAGCTTGTTAAAGTTACCTAGCGTTAGTTGGAGGTAATGGCGTACACCTTGTTCTAATAGACTTCACTAACAGGATCTACACTTTGTTCCTTTGATGGCATCTCATGCATTAGTTATTACTGACTCGAGAAATAAGAAATTCAGGTTTAGCTGCGGTGTACCATATACACCACATCTAGGAGTGATCTCGTAGCAAGACTACTGACTACATATGCGCACACACTCACTCACTCTTTTAAGAATACATTGTTCCACAATCAATGGAACATGGCTTACCAAGGTCAGCACATCATATTGTAAACGAAATGCACATCTAAAAAGTAATATTCTTGAATTCCAATGAATCCAAATTCAGTCAATGCCATCATAAATCAATAAGTACTCTCAAAATCCAACATAATTATCAATGAATCAGAGAGAAACTAAGTTTCTTTTCTAATATAGTTCAGTTCAACCAATGATAGATAGGCCATAAATCATTCAACCACATCTAATTGATTCTACAAATTGCTGACTTACTTATAAATAGAAGAAATTATTGCATTACTCCTAGCAATCAAGATGCGTCAGCACAAACTATTTCAATCAGATTGCACTTTGACTTCCCAAGTGTCTACTCGAAGCATGTGATCTGTAAATTCTTCCTTTCAATGATCATAGGATGCCATCAAGATCACTTGTTGGTCAATCTGATGGCTAGGGGATGAAAGAATAATTTTTTACAAAGAAAAACTTGTTGAGCTGATTTATATTTTGAATGAAACCAGTGTGGCACTAATCCAGACGATGAGATCAGAACGCTCAGTCGCCTAGCATCTTAGAAAAGGGAAGGAGAAAGAAAGAGGACGCTGAAAACAATAGAAAACCGTAGGATTCTAACAGTCGTATTAACAGGAAATAGTGTGCAATCATTCTGAGCAGATAAGCGTGTACATGCAACAAAAAATCTAGGCAACTACTGACTAAAGGGGAAGTGAGTCATTTCCAACAAGCCACTTTCTGAGTGAAGATGTGTACCTGTAATAATGTTGAACCCCTGTTGTGTCTTATGAATTTGACGAACTATTCACAATACTCTCTGAAAGCTTTACGCAATTTCTGCCATTCAAAGATCTCTACCAAAGTGGGGAATCATGATCACAATGAATCCAAAGGAATTTCATATCCATGCTTCCACATTAATCCTAAAACTTGTGCCACCTTATATCTTTGATCACACATTAAGTAGGCTTTGTAAAGTATCACAAATGTTTTTTTGCTACATGCAATTTTAAAATTCTCCATCTGAATAAGCACACTCTCCATTTCCTTTAAGCACTTTTGTGATGCATACATGGCCATCTTACAATGATATAGGGACCTGCAAGTTCTCCACCTAGCAAATTCTGCACGCTTCCCAAAACTTTCAAGTCTATCCACTTCATTGCATCGGAAATAACTTGAAAGTATACATCGCATCACACCTGCAGTATGTATAGCGGTTTTGCGCTCAAATGCCTCATTTATTGACTTCTCCATTGCCTCAAAGCAACCCTCTTGAGCATAAACTCTAATCAGCATAACATTCAACCAAGGTCTATATTCATTTTCTGGAATAAGTTTCATTAGTTTGTGAATCTTTTCCACTCTGTCTGTCACAGAACTCTGGCAATATGCACAAATCATAGCTTTTTATCAATGGGATTTCCTTGTTATCTATGTGATGTTTTACCAACTCATATGTTTCCTCCATCTTTACCAAATTACCTGAATGAGCATACCCTCGAAGCATTAGCAAGTGAGTGCTAATATCGGGACTAACAGGACCCTCCTTCATCTTTTGGAAAGTTTGTTCCATACCATTCCACATCCAAGCTGTTATACATCCAGCAATCAAATGATTGTATGTGCTTAAATTAGGCGAGGGGCCTAAATCCTTCAAACCCCGGACAGTTGCCTCCATATGGTCAACCAGCATCAAACGACCAAATACAGAAATAAGAATGTTGTACATTACAATAGTAGGATGGCAATCTGGTTCCTTCTTGATGTCCCGAAACAAAAACTGACATTTAGCAGTATGACCATTGAACATATAAGCACTCATCAGTCCATTATAAATAGAAGTTGTCTTCATCCGCTTGTTTATAGCCTCGGTAAATAACTCAAGGGAAAGTTCAACATCCCTAGCTTTAGCTGCTATTATATAATAGCCTTTGCATATTCCTCTGCGCTGATTGAAGTGCTAGTAGAAACCTGCCGTCTTCTCCAATCAAAAACCTGTAACATAAGCAAAAAAGATCAAAAGAAAAATAGATAGCTAAACACCAACATTTCCAAAGCACGGTAAAGATTAACCATCCCTTACATTCAATTGTCGGTTTTGATATTTTTCAAAACCCGCAAGCACATTTCACATAACCAAACCAAACCAAACCAATCCATTGTATTTTTGTCTTTTAGATAGTCTTAAAACTCAGATTAATTCACCACGAACCCTAATCGGAATAGGTCAGTCTTTCATTTCATAAAATCTGATTCCAAGTTAGTGCAACAAAAGTGTGCATATTGTGAATGGCATACTGAAAATGTCTACTTTGAGCGAAATCTTTCGGAAAAAACAAATGGACCCATATACAATTACAGATACAGAATTAACAAATGCAGAACAATGCCAATTTAGTGGACTTTCATGCTGCATAATTGAACATACAACCTAGAAAAGAACACTAATTTACGAGTAAATTAATCGAAAACTCATGCTAAAACCGAAAAAGCTTCAAACTTCAAAGCTGAAGTCTCAAACTTTTATATCAGAAATTACCTCCAGGGCCAAATGAGGCCACGAACGCAGCTGATTCAGAAGCTCAACGACACCCTCTCCGCTTTTCCATTCACAGAGGGAGGAACATACCTTCTCCTCCAAAATTCTAACAATCTTCTCAGAATCCCCAACATTCTGAACCAGTTCGTCCCTCAACCTCGACACCGTGCGGGCCAGATCCTCCCTGGCCCTGAGATCTTGCGTCGCGGGTGTATCTGTAATTTGGGGAGTTGGTGCGGGTGAAAGTGTAGGGGTAGTGTTTTGGGGTTTTGGAGGCGGCGGCGACGGCGGCGGATGAGGATCTGTGGCGGGAGAGGAGCTCAGATTGGGCGGCGTCGGATAGCTTCCAAACTCGCTTCATTGGTTGGTGTTGTGACTGGTGACCGTTGGATCTTCTGGGGTTTACCAAGGATTTATCTGACCACCGAGATTTAACCCGTTTGATAACTATTTTAATTCCAGAACTTGAACGAAAAGTTATCTGTACTGTTTATTTTAACAAAAACTCATATTTTTACACTTAAAAGTTAATTCTGGTGCTATTCAATTTACCCTTTATTTTATCCTTATCGTTAAAACTCAAAGTTTTTCAAGTCATTTTCATTAGTTTTCCTTTTTAATTTTGTTTTGAAAATTAAAATTTTTCGGTACAAGAAATCCGAAAGTTATTTTCTTGAATTTTTAAAGTTTGTGTCTCAATTTTTAGTTGTTAACTTATATTTTTTTAAGCTTAAAAGTAGTAACAAACATTAATTTATTTAAATAATAAAAACGAAATAATTATCAAACGGGCTCTAAATTAACAAGAATAATGCGCTCCTCAACATGTCAGTCTAAATTTTTATTCCATAATTTTTATTAGATTATAATATTTCTTGAATTACTGACAAATAATTGATGGATTAATTAAAGAAAATTAATTTCGTTAAACTTAATAATTAATATATTCCTCGAAAAAAGTCACTACCTTCCTAAATAAATTAATAAGCATGCCAATTGACCTATTATAGTCAAAGAAAAGTTTGGATTTGAATTCGGGTTTTTGGGGGAAGCACACTGTTCTTACAAACTAACTTTGTCTATGTATGCATTTTTTTGTATCACGTTTCGGTTTTGCATGTGTATGTGACGATTAATATACAAAACGTGATACAAAAATATCGTTTTGGTTCACACAATTTTAGTAAATGAAGTGTTGGAGATTTTTCCACGCATCTAACACATCAATGCGATATTTCAATAAATTTTATAACAAGTATATTTACTTATCAAACATTGTACCCACTGGCGGATCCATTAAGGGGCAAGGGGGGTCAGCTGACTCTCCGAACTTTGATAAACGTCTATAAATACCTTAGGTGTTGACCCTCCGAACTTCGGTGAATGTCCATGGATACCTTGAATGTTGCCCTTTTGAAGATTAGAGTTGGCTTCATACATGCCCTCCAACCGACTTCAAGCCTACCAAAACCCAATGAATGTCCATGACTACATTGGGTGTTGCCCCTTGCATACATTAACAGGTGTGTAGTATGCATTTTCAAATGACTTCAGGCCTACCAAGACTCGATGAAATGACGATATGCATGCTATTTCTGGTATAAAAAAATTTGCGTGCTATTCTTATTGACTCCCCTAATATTATTTCCTAGACCCACTTTTTTTTATATATCAGCATGTAGTCACACTTTTTTTTTTTTTGGTAAAAACACCATGCCAAAACATGGTGAAACATTTATTCCAAAACAAGGTTCTAAAAGACGCTAGGCGCTAGTCAGGAGGCGAGCTGGGGCCTAGCGCCTAGGCGGTTAGGCGGGGACTAGGCGGATTTAAGTAAATATATTATATTTCGTATAAATAAGTGTCTATTTATACTTAATATATATATATATATAATCATTATAAACTACAAAATAGAATGACATATATATTAGAAAGTATTGGAACATAATGAAAACATGGAGAACATGCATATAATGTGTATTCATTTAAGTATTCAACAAGTCTCTTACAATTTATTGGAAAAAATAAAATGCAAAATGAAATTTATCTATTTTTTGTTTAAGTGAGTCGCAACCTAGTCGGGTCTGGGCGGGCTAAGCGGTCTAGGCGCCCTTTCTTAATTTTCAAACGCCTAGAGCCTAGGCGAGGATTTTTAGAATAGTGTTCCAAACAAAACAAACTTTACAACAAAGGCCAATACATGTACACAAAGTAAAACTGAACCTTCCAAACAAACCAAAAAAGAGCCTAACCAAAAGTTGGGACCCAAGAAAACAGAAAACTAAAAACAACCGAGGGTTCTCTGCAACCACCATCGCAACCATCGCTGCTACAGCAGTGCATGTCGATCCGCACAAATCCCATCCCCCAACCTCGCCTCGCCTCGCCTCAGCAAACCCAACAACCAATTCCCATCTTCAGTCCAAGCACAGCCACATATCACAAAGAACCTGCTGCAAAGTGAAAGAAGCGCGTGGAAATCCACGAGCAACATTGCCAACCAAGGCAAACAACAAAGAGAAGGTGATGGTGTATGGAACACCCGACCCAGTGGAAGAACCAGATTAGAACTCACCGACTTGACAAGCTGCAAATCGCGGCGAAACTTGACTAAAGATCGAAGATTAGAGGAAGGAGGATGAGATACAACTGTGGGATGAGAAGTGGGAAAATCGAACCAGGAAGTAGGAAAAAAGCAGCGAAGGGGAGAAGAGAGGGAGACAAAGGCAAAAACAAAAGAACACCCACTGATTACAGCCGCAGCTAGGATCGGCAGGCAACAAACTTGAACACTATTGAGAACCACTCACACGAAAGGGTGAGAATCGCCCTCAAGGAGAGGGAAGGTCTCTCACAGGAAGAGAAAATTTCATATTTTTTCTTTAGCATGTAGTCACACTTATAATAACATTACATGCCGATTCTAGAGTTTAAAAAAACCAGAAAAATGATAAAGGATCAATGTTTAAATATTCACGAAAATATTGATATTTCCATTGAAATATTTGAATAATCAATAAGAAAAGGTGTGAAATGCAAACATGATCCTATATCGACGAGAGATAAAAAAATCAATAAATATCGACGATATTTATCGATTCACTATAGAAATTTTTCAGAAACCAATTGTAGATTTTGAACTTTCGAATTTTTTTTTGAAATTTTAATTAAATCGGAATGAGTTGATATAACTACTCTGTTACAATTTTATAATTTCTGTTGAAAACAATCGATATTGATATTCGTCAATATTTTCATAAATTTGCTTATCGACATTTCCGATTGTAAGATAGGATAGGCTCAATAGCCACCAAGGCCCGCAAAGCCACAAAAGATCTCACAAAAAGAGAAAAGGAAAAAGAAAAGGAACGAAAGCCCCTGAGGCGGCCACGTGGGCCGTCAATCCGTCAGCGACTCTGCAGATGCGGCGGAGGCGGTGAGTTCTGCAATCGGTGTCACCCTAATCGACCAAACTCAACTCGAAAGGAAGTCTCCAATCTCCATCCATGAATGCATTTATTTCACGAACTCCATTAATTCATACGTTATGTGGTAATAATCTCTACTACTGATACTCTTAATCCTGATTATCCATTAATCCACCTCCAAATTCAATGAACCCTCTGCTTGCTTAACCAAAAACCCAAACGTAAGTTTCTCAAAAAAAAAAAAAAAAAAAAAAAACCCAAACATAAAGTCCCCATCTTTGTACCCAGTTCATCACTCTTTCCACCCAAAAGAGGTAAGCAAGAGTTTCTCTCTCCTCTCTTTTTTCCTTTGATTTTCTTTACTGGCTATTGGTTCTTACTTCTTAATCCTCGAAAACCATTTAGTTTAATATGTAGTCCGAGGATGACAGTGTTCTTGGATTTAAGGTTGTTGGGTTGGGAGCTGGTTCTTGTATTTGCAGAATTTCCCAAAAAAGTTAGTAGCTTGAGGTGCACCGGCACCGATCATTTTTAACGAAAAATCACATTTTTACCTTTTTCACGATACTATTTACAACGACTTTATTTTTTATTTTTCATTAAAACTAAAGTTTTATTGAATTTTTCGTTAGTTTTCCTAAATAATTAGGACATATGTTGTTGATGGAATGGAAAATCTAGCAACTTGGTTGTTCTTATGTTACTTTTGCTGTTTTTTGATGGCTTAAATTTGTGGGATTGTGACATGATTGGGAAGCATTTTTAAGGTTCAGCTACGTTGTAAGTGTTTGTAATGTTTTTTTTTTCGTGGCTTAAATTTGCAGGATTGACATTTGCTGTTTTTATGTTACGTACATTTGTTGTTTTTAATGACTGAAGATGTATGATAATGTTGTTAAAGGCGCCGCGGCGGCGGTTGATGGATGAATTTGACGAGATGGGATATTCACTCAGTAGATTGACGCTAGAATCTGACCATTTTGATCATGGAAATGCTGCCCTCCATGGGCAAACACCCAACAGACCATTGCATAATCTGGAGCATGAAGTAGCCCAGCTCACAAAGTTGAGATCAAATCCCAATGAGCGGCTTACCCGAATTGGACCTAGAAGGCAGGACTTACCTGTTTCCACGGTCAGGATGCTGGCTGGTCGGGAGGGTAATTATTCGGGAAGAGGGGGAAGGTTCTCATCCGCAGATCGTTGCCATGTTCTAAGTAGATATTTGCCGGTCAATGGTCCTTCGCTTGTCGACCAAATGTCTAGCCGAGCTTATGTATCTCAGTTTTCGGCAGATGGATCTCTTTTCATTGCTGGTTTTCAGGTAACATGTTTATTGCTCGCACTCGATACTAAAGTTGGCTAATTGAAAAGAAATCAAAAGATAGTGGCGTTGTTTCTTCAGTTACGAAGCTGAGAGGTTTTTGAACTTGGAAATATGTAAATTTCAAATACAGGGGTTGTCGATGATACGATGCGCTTGACTTTTAGTTATTGTTCAAATGTTCGTTGCAGGGTAGCCGTATTAGAATATACGATGTGGATAGAGGGTGGAAAGTCCAGAAGAACATCCATGCCAAAAGTATGCGATGGACTGTCACTGATACGTCTCTTTCCCCGGATCAACGCCATCTTGTGAGGCCCTGGATATTGTTATCTTAATTTCATGAAAAATGAGTCCCTTGGCCTTCGATTATGAAACAAGAAATCATGATTAATGAAATAATGAAATAATGGTGTAAGGAAGGATAGTACTATATATGCATATCAAGCACTAAATGTATGGAAATAGGAAACTATTAATAATCTCTCAAAACACCCAGTGGTCTACATAGCAATGTCTCTCAAAAATCTTATCTTTATTTAATTTGTGTTCCGCAATTTCAGGTTTATGCGAGTATGTCCCCTATTGTTCATATGCTAGATGTGGGATCTTCTGAAACGGAGTCTCGTGCAAATATAACGGTATACAAATGTGCTCTCTTATGTTTTTCGAATTTCCTAGAGTTCGCATTTTCAACAGTTTTCTTGTCCTCTACAGTTCTATTTGTTAGAAACACTCAGGGAAGATGCTGGTGATTTCGAATAAAATAACTAATGTATAAATGGTGAGTGTTTTAATTTCTTGCAGCTTTAGGTAAAGGATCCTAGCCTTAGGCTTCCAGGGCTTGCGAAAAGTATACCTTTATTGATAGATAATACTACAGAAATCACTCGGTCACATAACCATTTGATTGGATGATTGTCTTACATATATAGTCATCTTATTTCGGATTGGAGAAAAGGAAACATATAATGAAATAAATAGGATAATGGTGTTGTTTTCAGCGTTATCATCATATCCTAGACTAGAGAATGAAGGAAATAAAGTAAGTAATGGTGAATATCTTCCGAACTCAGTGCGAAAAATATCAGTCTTCATTGTTTTATATGATATTACTTGAGATTCCATCTCTTTACAGGAAAGCAAACGATAAATTGTAGATATTGGGTGTGCAAAATTTGAAACTGGGATTTAGTTTTGCTTTGACGATAAGTTTGCTGACATTCAGAGAATGATTTTATGTGCAGGAAATCCACGAGGGTTTGGATTTTTCCTCTGGTGATGATGATGGAGGGTACTCATTTGGTATTTTCTCCTTAAAATTCTCAACAGATGGGCGTGAACTTGTTGCTGGAAGTAGTGATGATTCCATATATGTTTATGATCTTGAAGCCAATAAGCTCTCCCTTCGGATTCCGGCACACTCGGTATAAGCATTTCTGAACGCTTTTATGATTCTATCATGTCGTTTTTTATTTCATCTATTGATTGTCCTTATTCTTCAATATTGTCGTTTTCTTTTACTGTTTTCCTTGTCATATTGAAGAATACTGAAGTGTAATGTGTTGACTGCTCTTTGAATGAGAGTGGAACCGTAGAGGTTGGAAATTTGAACGGTGCTTTATTTTGCAGTCTGATGTGAACACCGTATGCTTTGCCGATGAAAGTGGCCATCTAATTTATTCTGGGAGTGATGATACTCTCTGTAAGGTAAACTTGTTGTCCATGTTACTTCTAGTTTTGAGTTTCTCGTTGTCCATAACTACGTCTGAGAGTGATGATACTCTCTGTTAGGTAAAATTTCTGTCATTATTTGACTCACATGAGATGCATCTGGAAACTTATATAAGGTATGGCTTTGTGCAGGTGTGGGACAGACGTTGCCTTAAAACCACAGGGAAGCCAGCAGGAGTCTTGACAGGACACCTAGAAGGTATTGCATTCATTGACAGCAAGGGAGATGGTCGTTATTTCATTTCGAATGGTAAAGATCAGACCATTAAACTTTGGGATATCAGGAAAATGTCTTCTAGTCCTACTCGGTATGTTAACATCCTAGCTTCCCATGGTTCCCTTGGAATCATATGAATTTAATGTTTCTACTATTTAATCATGGTCGGTGAACACTATGATATTGCAAGTGGCTTGTAGCTCGGTTAAGAGCATTCGTGCATGCACTTGAGGTCCCGTGTTTGAATCCCCCTCCCCGTAGTTTAGTGTAGATTGTCCTATCGTTTATCCAAAAAAAAGGTGAACACTGATGTTAATCCTGTTATAAACATCAAAATATCATCTTTTCATTCAAGATCCGGATAGTTTGGAAGGGCTTCGTTGTATAACTCTAAATTACTTTGTTCGGACCATGAAAGTTTGGTCGCTTGAAATTTCCAGTTATTTTGCTACTGCTAGAGAATAACAATCCTTCAATTTGTTCCAGCACCCCAGGGCTTAGGATTTCTGAGTGGGATTACAGATGGATGGACTACCCATCTCAGGCAAAAGATATGAAACATCCCTCTGATCAATCAGTAGCTACGTACAGAGGACATTCAGTCTTGCGTACGCTTATTCGCTGCTACTTTTCTCCGGCATATAGGTAAGCGTTAGTAAAAATCTTTTTCTTCATATTTCTCTAGAGGTCTGGAATCTGTTTTCAGATCCTAGCCAAGTTTTTTTATGTTCAAATGTAGTTTTCAACTGCTTCTGACTCAATTGAATTTCGGTACAAGCTTCTTACCCGTTTTTCAGTCCTGTCAATTGTATTGTTCCAGACTTTTTGACAGATTTCATCTACCTTAAATTTGCAGCACCGGTCAGAAGTACATCTACACGGGGTCTCATAACTCTTACGTTTATATATATGATTTGGTATGTGCTGTACATTTTATTCTCTCTGCTACGAATTCATTCCGTAGTTTATGGTCATTTCGGTTAAATCTCTGTAGGTGACTGGAGCCCAGGTTGCAACACTCAAGCATCATAAAGCACCTGTAAGAGATTGTAGCTGGCACCCCTATTACCCGATGCTCATAAGCTCTTCATGGGACGGGGGAGTTGTTAAATGGGAATTCCCCGGGAGTGGGAGAAGCGCCAGCGCCTTTCCCTCGAAAGAGAGTCTCGAGGAGACGTTTTTCTTGAACAAACTGAACGGAGTTTCACACGATCCGGTGAATGTATGTGCAGTGGATGCGTGTATTAATAACTGCATTCACCAAATTCAGTTGTACATAAATAAATAGCTATGTACGTGCTTAACTATGATATATCGATCTTCCAAACCGTTCATGTTTGTACTGGTTCTTATTTTTTCGTTTGATTACTTTCGAGTGCTCCCAGAATTTCGAAAAGAATTCAAGTGATGCCTTGCCGCAGTGGACCGAAAATTTTGAGTTCGATTCTTGTAACTTGAAACCAAATTCACACAATGAGCCGGAAATTTGAGTTCAATTTGAGCCCAAGTTGCCACATCTATTGAACTCACAGAGTCACATTGTTATCAACACTGTTATGGAAATAAATCTCGAGAAGTCAAATTCACATAAACTAGTGCGGAGGGTAAATAAAAACACGAGAAACAATAGCAATAGAAAATAAAATTCAAGTAATTTAAGAATTTTCATGCAACTACAAATTTACGGTAAACTGTATTTTAAGTCGGTCAAATATGTTTTGGGAAAAAACCTTGATAGGGAAAGTCGACCCCTTTCTTGGTTTCACCCTCATTCAGAAACTCTGTACATTATGGTTAATCCGGCCTCGTTCGTGTCGAAGTGACAACTTCTTAGTAACTTGTCTTACATGTCAGATCACGTGACGCCTCTACTAAAGTTTCTCTTTATTTTTATAGAAAAACTTCAAAATACATGTTAAGGCGTGATTCGTCTATAACATTGTCACAGTAACGTCCTACGTGTAGGGACTAGGGAATAAAGAAATTGGGTTGAGTTTTGGCCGGCAGTGTGGCAAAGGACAGGTAACCAAAACCCTAGAGACCAAGAAGAAGAGACAACAAATGAGTCAATTGGTTTTCTTTTTCTTTTAGTTGAAGTGTCACTACCTTGTTGTAACTTGTGTTGACTGCTAGCTTTGTTCTTCTCCTTTCATGTGCTCCCTCTCTCCCTCTCTCCCTCTCTCTCCTCTCTGTACTTTTTGTCGATCCAACTCCCACCTAATCCCAGCTACCTTCACATGTCCTCTCCCATGGCTTACATAAGAAAGAGGGCAAGATTATATAGCCTTCAAGAGGAAAAATACAACTATAGACTCTCTAGGTTGAACCAAATATGCCCTTGTTCTACTATTTTAACGTGTTCATTTTGCGACTTGCGAGCATATATCCACAATTGCCACGAGATTCTTGCATACAACCGGATATTTCTTTTTTTTTTCTTTTTTTTTTCTACCTATTCTTATAGTACTAATCATGTGGCTAAGTCGCCCATAGCACCCACTCATCAACACTGTACACGACAGAATAATATATTATCCTATAGAACTCATCATGTGAGGAATGTCGTAGGAAGAGACAGATATATCTCCGGAAATGGCCATGTCCTTCTCTATCACCACCCACCATTATAGGTGTTAAAAACTAGTTGTGTTATATTTTATATTGAATATATATGCAATATGCATGCAATACAAGTATCGTAGATATTCGACATGAAGATCAAAGTACCGGCTGTCGACTACTTGATTGCAGCGTAAGATAAAGTATTGTTATATGATGGAGTGAATAAAGCATCAGGTTCCCGAAGTGTGAAATAATGAAAGGCTGTTGAAGCAAGTGCATGATGAATAATGTTGCTTCACATTTCTCGCAACTAGCCATGCAGCTGGCTCCAATCATGAATAGTGTAATTTGGTCTGAAGCTCGTGCATGGCAAAAGCTGAAAAGCAGAAGCACCCCACACACAGTGCTTCTCTATCTTCTTCTATCAGAAAGAAAGCAAACGAAGAGGAGGCTGCTCATCAAAACAATCATAACTCGAAAAAATTTCAATGTGACTGTCACATCTCGACGTTTGTAAAACAAACTTAGGTAGGGCTTTGTGATCAAGGTTGGGACATGAGGTTGCATAATATTACCCAATTTCTTCAATCTCCCAACCCAATTTTTCGTTCTCATCAAATTTGTCATTCAACAATTTATTAATTCTAAAAACTAATCATTCATAAATCATACCGATCAACTGCACGTAACGATTTGTCTAGAGGCACGCAGCCTCCGATTTGTTTCCCAAAAACTTCAGTTTAACGATTTGTCCAGCGGCGTACAGTCTCTACGCGCCACGAAATATTCATGTTCATGCCAAAAAAATTCTTCATATTTAATAACAAAATAGTGGAGCATGAATTTCCCCTACATAGTTAAACTATTTCTGACTATCCACAATCTTTTCATTATTCATATTTCACCCCAAAATAAATAAATGAATCTTAAAATAACCCCCAGCCCACAAAATGTGACAAAATATTAATTCTCCTTTAAAAAATAAAAATAAATAAACCCCATACGAATTTCCCAATTTACCCCCTCCACTCGTTACACTGCGCCGTCGGCCTAGTCTTCTGGTTCCCGGCCTTAAGCGGGCACGGCGTCTGTACGGGCGGGACCATGCAATTATACTGCAGACACAGCGAGCTGCTCACCGGAATCTCAGCGGTCGGATTGATCTGAATCCCCGTCAGAAAGTTGTGCTGTAAATACAGTATCTGTATGTTCGCCGCCAATAGCCGGTCCACGAAGCTTCCCGGAACCTGACCCGTGAACCGGTTGTTGTTCAAGTAGAGGCTCTGTACGGTCGAGAACAACGGCGAGATTTCACCTGATAGCCGATTGTAGCTGAGATCAACGGAAGCGATTGAAACTTGATTCTCCGGTAGGATCCGACCCGAAAACAAGTTTCTCTGCAGTTGGAGGTTTGTGATTGGGAACGTGAAGATCCGACCCGGAATCGTACCCGTGAACTGGTTCATGCTTAGGTCGAGGTAGTTGAGCTGGTCGAGCCGGTTCAGGAGTCGGTCGACCGGACCGGAGAGCCGGTTCCAGGAGAGAGATAGGTATTGGAGAGATGGAGGGAGGGAGTCGGGAGCGAGCGAACCGGAGAGGTCGTTGTGCTTTAAGTCGAGCCGGGTCAGGGTTTGGGAGGCGAACGGAGGGACGGAACCGGATAGGCGGTTGTGGCAGAGTATGATGTTGGAAAGCTCCGGGAGGGAT
Source organism: Cotoneaster glaucophyllus (assembly GCA_036320875.1). Lineage (NCBI taxonomy): Eukaryota > Viridiplantae > Streptophyta > Magnoliopsida > Rosales > Rosaceae > Cotoneaster > Cotoneaster glaucophyllus. The sequence continues at coordinate 37,116,298 of CM070058.1, read as the reverse complement.
GCGACGGAGGTGGGGATTGCTCCGGCGAAGAGGTTGTAGCTGAGGTCGAGCGTTCTGAGGTTGCTGAGCTGGCCCAGACTCGCCGGAATCTGACCGGAGATGAAGTTGCGGCTGACGGCGAGGAACCGGAGGCTCTTCAGCTGGGAGATTGACTGGGGCAGAGCGCCGAAGATCCGACCCGGAACGATTGATAGCTCGGCAAGTGCAGAAAGCCTGCCGATTGCCGGGTCGAGCCGACCCGTCAGACCCGGCGCACCGGCTCTTGGGTCGCCGAGATTGAGGGAAATAACCTTGTCGGAGTCGCAGTAGACGCCGGCGAAGTTGCAGGGGTCGGAGGTGAAGTCCCAGGAGGAGAAGTAATTTGATCCCGGCATGTCTTCCAGCGACTTCCGAATCGATTGCAGAGCCAGGAAATCAACCGGGTCGAGAATGGCGACGGCGACAAGAATGGGAATGGGATTCCATTGAATCAAACAGAGGAAGAACACAATGCACACAAACCCATTACTCCTCTGCTTTTCCGCCATTGGAAGCGAGCTCTGTGAGTGAAAGAAGTGGATTTGGCGGTATGGGTTTTATAGCGGGGAGGAAGAAAGTGCTTCTGGTGGGGAAGAAAAGCGCTTTTCCGTGAGAGGAAGCTACAGATTTCTCGTGGGAAAGGGGAGATCACAGAGAGGTGATAACTTTAATGGTGGGAAACATTAAGCATCCAGAAAAAAAAAAAAGATGGTGGCTTGGAGAAGAAGGCAATCGATTGAATCTTGTATTGTAATTCTACTCGAGCTCAGATTTCATCCAAAGATTTCTGCTTTTTTTCTGATTACTTTTGGGGTTTTGGCTTCTCGGAGAAGACGCACTCACTCACTCACTCTGCAGCTATACTGTAAACAGAGCCACTGAGGAGTTCTTCAATTTTTATTTTTATTTTTATTGTTATTAATGGTACTGTTTTTGTTACTTTATTGGGCGTTGGAATCGGGGTTAAACGGCCGTCCGAGCCTACGTGGAAGGCGGGGCCTCAGGTTCGGGATCCAGGTTGGCTCACTATGGATGGCGGGGATCACGTGACCTTGCGGTCTTTTGATGAGGGTCTTCGATGAGAGTCTTCGAGATTCGTACATCATATCATACGATGTACATGTACACGATTTACGAATATCCGAATTCTCACAAAGAGGATTCGGATTCGTTTAACATGAGATTTTTTATCTGACGTGGAACTTGGGGGAGGTGGGTAATTGCCAGCTGGGTTTCGTCCTTCTACTTACAAGAAAAGGGGAAGAGATCCCCTCAGAATCTCTCCACCAAAGCCACAATCAATTAATCCGGACTTTTGAAATTTAATCAAACGGTTACAAACAGTGGGCTCCTTTAAAAGTTATAATAGTTTTAACCGTTGGATCAAATTTTAAAAGCCCGAATTAGTTGATTGTGTGGCTTTGATGGGAGAGATCCAAAAAGGAATCTCTTACCCCAAGAAAAAGGGCTACTTGTCGTTTGTAGGGCTTGGATTCCCTCTCACAAAGGAGAATATGAATAGGTATGTGGTTTTTGTGTAATAATCCGTAATGTAATATTTTCTTGGTTGAATCGTATTTTAATCAGTAAAAAATTAAGAATTAGATTGATTTGGGGTAGTTAAATCGACTTATACTCCTTTATTATGTCTTTAATTTGTTAACTTTTCCTAATTCACGATAGTTCTCAAATAAGTAAATATGTCATTAGAAACTACAGTTAAGCTACCCAAAAATTGCTCATAAAATATAATTGAGGTTTTTTCACTTGGGGAAGTGTTTTGGGAAAGAAAAAACTTTCACTAATAAAAACTTAGATTTGATTTGGGATTTTGGAGTACATAAAAGCTCACAAAAGATCAAAATCCCACAATAATAAGGAGAAATTTTCAGTGAGTCGAAAACACGATTTAGTACATTAAGTGTCATAATGCAGGTGGTTAAAAAAAAATTTTTTAGTATTCAGCCACTTGTGTTATGATACTTGGTGAATCGAACGTATTCTCGGCATACTGAAATCTCTGTCCAATAACAAGAGTTTATTACGGTGGTATGGGCAGAACTTTTACTTTCTATTAATTTTTTGTTACTTTTCTATTTATGTAGGCTGTCAAATGTTTTTCAAAACTTTAAGTTCTTAGCTAATTTGTTAGAATTGCTCTCAACGCCCACTCTTTTTAATTGATTAATATCCTACCAAAATCTTTTATGAAGTTGCATAATTGCCTTCACCTCTCAATTCAATTGTACAAATAAATTATAACAAATTAAAAAAGAGAAATGTTAGGAAGACTCTCTTAAAAATGAAATTCTCCATGAATTTTCTGCCACCTTACGTTTTTTGCACAATGTTTTATAATGTTGGCACGAAAATTGACGTTAAATTATGAAGTGACTGCGTCCATAAAGAGAGTTCCACTTTGAATGAGTCTCTTTAGCATTTCCCGTTAGAAAAATGACATTTATTCTTGAAACTTCCTCTCCATTTCGTTGGATGTTGGGAGTATTGGAGTATCCAACGAAAGATGGCAAAACAAAAGTTACGAACTTGTTGTCCACTCCTCCCTCCTTTTGGTCCTTTCTTGGTTTCACAAACTGCCTGGCTGGAGTAAAAAAGTTTACCAAGAAATAAAAAATCACATTAGGTAATTGCTTTAAATTATTACAAGATGGAATATATAAAAACAAATGATACCATAATATAGTACAACGCTTTACTCTTTACGTGTGTAAAAAGTCATTTATTCTTACGGACGAAACATAGTTTTAATTAACACATAAACTTGTTTTTTGTGTTTTTAGTGGCAGCAAAACTTCGATCTGTGGTGGTAGTCATGATTTACGCTTAAAAAGTTAAGCTAGGATTTTAGATACCAGTTATGTTAGATTTTGGCAATGTGGTGTTTTTTTATGTTTTATGTACCGTTTTTGTCCGCTTTAGTTCGGCCTGTTCAAGTGGTTGTTTTTTACAGTCTTGTTGAGATTCGTATCGTGTATGCATCTTTGATGCATTGTTAAAGTTCTCTAACAAATAATATCTTTGATTTACTAATGAAAATAATGATTAAAACGTATCAAACTGTGATTTGCAATGAGTCGATGTTCACAAAATTACATGAGCAATGTGTGTATGTACAAATATGTACCAATGTGGATGGTATTGTTATGGAATCATAAATTTGGCCGGTAATGTTGAGCAGGAAGCAAGAAGGCAAAGCTAGCAACCCCATCTGGCATGTGCAATGACGCCCCACAGATGGAGAGATATTTATGTATGTGCTAAGAACACGGCCTAGTACAGCAAGTATAATAATATAATTGTTGAAAACCTGAAAAAAATTTCCAACCAATTATATTATGACATTTGACATATCGAATCGTGTTCTCGATACACCGAAAAATTTCTCACATATGGCATAACCACTCCAACAACTAAAACACCCCCACATTCCTTCTCTTGGTTTTTGGATATGGTACATTTGCCATACTTGATAGCGCTTGCAATCTTTTTGCCTTCACATGTATTTAACTTCAGTGACATGTCCTTTTCATCCAGCTACACCACCTTCCACACAAAATGAGCTTCCTCTTTCGTACTAGGAGGCAAGGTGTGCGTGAGAAGAGAATTAATCTATCTTACAACTGGAAATATATCTTGTTGTTTATGAGTGTTGTAATCACAAAATGGTTATGCCTCGGTTGCAACGTATTTTATCGACTGAAGCAAGTTAATACAATTGAGGAGATATTTAAGTCGTTGATGAGTGCTCAAAACAGAACAGGATTATCCTTGATAACAAGAGATTTTTTCGTGTCAGACATTAATCTGTCATATAATCAAAGATAATCTAATTACTAATGAGTGCGGTAAACACAAGAAGGCTTTTTCCGGACGGCGACTTATTTTGTTGTGTGAGGTAAGTTGTCGAGTGCGACATATGCGGTTTCTAGAGCAAGGAGATAAACAAATACTAACAATGTACATGATAGTAGGGTTTTTGTCCACTCTCAAGATTTTTAGGCATTTATGGGTTCATTTGTTTCTGGTCATAGAAGTTAACAAATACTAGACGGATGACCAAAAACATGCTCTAACTGGTAGCCTTTGAGGGGAATCAAATCCACTCTGGATCTCTATGCCTGAATCTCACGGATTGAGAGATTTAGACGTGAGAGATTTGGATGGTTCAAGAGAAAGAGAGATTTGGACCATTCAAGTTTTTGAGTTTTTGTGAAATGGATAAGGACCGTAGGATTGGAACATAATGGTCCAGGCCTCACAATCCGCAGAATACGGACACAGAGATCTGGTGTGAATCTCCATCCATAGGTATTTTGTAGAAAAAGTTGTGGCTTAACTTTTACCTTTGAGCGACAAAAAACAACTTTCAAGAAAAGCACATTTGTGGTTCTTAAATCTTATGATCCAACAGGCCCAAAGAATAATAGAGAAGAATCAATCTTCTGATCCAAGTTTTGGTGAAATAGTGGGCTGTGGGGGAGCATTTTAACCAAACTGGAACATACTGGGTTTGCCAAGTTCAACGATAAAAGCTTCCTCACTAACAAATTAACAAGAAGGATGATAAATTGTTGCGTCCAACGAAGGGTTTCAAAATAGAGCCTTACATTACATACCTCCAAGAAAGTTATCAAGCTACATCGTTACGAAAATGCTATGCGGAATATACGAAAATTTTCACTACATCAAAGTAAAATCGATCACACCAGCAGCCACGATCTGTTGCTCAAACTGCAGTGGATTCCATTGTAGGATTTATTCCATCGTAGGAATTGACCCGCCAGCAGCCACGATCTGTTGCTCAAACTGCAGAAACCAAAGGGGCAAAGTCAATGAGCGGACGAGATATAGGCAAAGAAGCTAATATGAAATCCAAACTGAGATTGTTCGTGGTAGCAGTCAGAGGATGCTTTGGAGGATCCAAAGCGATGAATATGTCAAGGACAGAACGTAAGTTTGATCCCCGAGCTCACAAGCAGGGGTTATGCCAAGGAATTCCTTTAGATAATCAATCCCAGAAAATGCAAGCTGCCTAGTGAAATTTTCCTGTACTTACGTTAAATAAAGTTTCGAGCTTGTTCTTCAGTGCAGAGCTTTCTTGTTGCAGTTGTTGCAAACATCTCAAACACCTACACCAAACATTATTGAGTCACAATTAGGTGCAACTGCCCTGCTACAAACCCTTTTTTCATCGCGAGAGTTGAGTACAAACACAAATGAAATGCAAGTCGAACATAAGATACCAACTTCTCTTGAATCATAGTGGGGATGTTCATAATTTTTTTAACATTACTGTAGTTAAACTATAATTTTCCGTCAATGAAATAACCGGCTTACAAATTTCTAGTCCGAATTGATTAATATTATAGCGTTAATGGAAGGAAGAGCATATACATTGACAAATTTCAGATTGATGGTATAATACAAATCAATCACTGAAAACATCACCATGAAGCAAAAACACTTACCCTTCAAGGTTCCGGGCCTCACAAAAATCTCTGAAGTTGATGCATGCATTTTTAAGTCTCAATGCACCTATCCTGCAAACCGACGAAATCAATTTCCAATTAGAAACCTCAAAAAACAACGAAGTACAAAAAATTAGCGTACCGTATCTATAAGAACGATAAGAACAGCCGTTCACAGCAAGTTCGGCATTCAAGTGACACAGAGAATTGACAATCAAATAAGTAAGGAAAAGAGGTTGGAATTACCAGGCACTGCTACCCTTGAATTGATGAACATAGACATCTACCTGTTTGAAATTTACAACGTTCTGTTCTCTACGAAAAATAAACGAAACCCAAATTAACACTGTTTTCACACACTACCAACAACAACAACAAAGCCTTTTCCCAGTAAGTGGGGTCGTCTATATAAATCCTAGAACGCCGTTGCACTCGGTTCTGTTTTCACACAGCTACCACCAAACAAAATTTGTCCGAAAGCGAAGCAAATCAAAGAATATCACTCAGGGTTAAGACAAGAGAACTCACAGAGCCCTGGCCATATTGTTGAGAAGCTTCTCAGAATCTTGAAAGAAAAGAGAAACAACTTCAACTACAAAATCTGGGCTGCTTTCATCCTGCAGCTTCTTTAGCTGAGCAAATTGATCGTCCAAGAATCCCTTTTCACCACCACCAAAAACCCCACAAATCAAAATTAGTTCAACGGCCCAAAATTCAAAGACAAAGGGGGAAAAAATTCCAGGTTTGAACCACAAATGGAAGTACTTCTGGTATCCAGTAATTTCTACAAACATTTCATCTTTTTAATCTGAAAGTTCATAACTTTTAAGTTCTATGGTGAAATTAACAAAACCCATAATACGTCTCCATTGAAAACAGACAGTTCCCAACAGGGAAAACCCAAAAAATTTTCCACGTAAACAAACAGATACCAGCAGAGAACCCCCAGAAAATTTTCCATGCAAACAAACAGAATTCAGCAGAGAAAACCCAGTAGAGATAAACTAAAACATCAACGGAGAAAAGGGAAAAAAAATCAGAAAAACCTCTCGGCGCAGATACTGAGTGTAGTCGAACCACTGCTTCTGCCACTGAGTCACGGCGTCCATGGCTGCCTTCTCGCTCAGTTCCTACCTGCACAGCGGCGAGTTTTTGACTCGGCAGACAACTCGGGAACGATAATGCGGAAGCGGGCAGGTCTTATATAATCTGTGTACAGGAGAAAAAACGAGTTATAAATGTGTGGAAATTGAAATGGAAAGGCTCTTTCTTTTTCTTGAAAGCAAACGTTTCGAAGAAAAACGTCTTTAGCGACAAAATACAAAGTAACTGACTTACCGACAGAATGACATGTCAGGGAGGGGAGATTTTTGTCAACGTCACCGGAATAAGCTCTATTTTTATTTAATTTCCCCAGATAATTATAAATATAGGCTACAATTCTAACGAAAAACTCTCGATACTGTTTATTTTAACAAACAAACAAAAAATCATATTTTTACACCAAAAAGTCAATCTTGGTACAATTCACTTTACCCTTTATTTTGTTTTTATCGTTAAAACTCAAAGTTTTCAAACAATTTTCATTAGTTTTCCTAATAAAAATAATGTTCAACTATAGTCAATTGTTTAATATTTTTTCCACCTAGTATTACAGTGTACTGATATTTGTGGGAAGTTTTACGTCCGAATCTTATGAATGACAAGTTCGATTTCTCTATCGTTCACGCGAGGTGTCTTTTGCAGCTAACACATGCACATTCAAAAGAAATGCAAAAAGGGACCAACTGGTGGCCTCTCTTGACCACCATTGTGTGATTCACCACCAGCACCAAAAATCCAACCCAGAGCATGTTAACTACTGGACCACTCTATGGTGGTTTAATCACTTTTGCAATTGAGATTTAATTATGATCATTATAGACAAAGTATCTCTATGAATTTTACTTTTTTAGGAAAAAAAAAAATCTACGCTAAATTAATTTAAATTACTAAAAAAGTTTGAATTTGTGTTTAGAGAAAGAAACACACCTCTCTAACCATTTTTCAAATTTATTAATTTAAACTACGAAAAAAATTCAAACTTATGCAGGCGGTTGAAAAAGAAACATACTGCTCTGACCAACTTGAATTCGTCAATGGACGTCCTTATCCCAACGTTCCGGTTGCTTGCTGAAAAAAGTCCTCGACCGGCTTTGACAAGTCCATTTTTAGGAGGGAGGCAGCCACCACCACCGCACAAGCCGTATGAGGTGTCCTCATGACTAATTTGGTATTATGATTTGATTGAACACGTGTCAATTTCTTAGGCATACAAGGAAATTAAATTATGAGAAATTTTATTTAGACCCATTTATCCTCTTTCTACGCCCAACTTATTATTTTTTATTTTGAAATTCCAAATGTGCCCAATAATTCTCTTTCTACACCCAACAAAAACAAAAACAAAATAATAATAATCTAGCAATAGGCAACTTCAACCACCCTATCTTTTCAAACCTCAACCACCCAGTTTCTAACCTCCCCAACTCCCCACCGCCACCTCCCTTACCACCTTCAACAATTTGGAAATTAGAACATTATTCCCAATAACCCACGATTAAAAAACCCAAAAGAAACATGTCAATAATTTTTTTTTTTTTGAAAAATTAATGGTATTATTAACATATGGTCCAACACAATTAGATTCGACACTTCAACAATTTCGGCATAATTCAGACATGTTAGATACGACTGCATGGAAGACAGAGCTATTGTGTGGCCGGCGAAAGGTCGGGAAAGGGACATTGATGGCTGAGATCTTTGGGGATTTCGTTGTGGGTGATAAGAAGATGGCGGTGTGGGGTTGGGGAGGGGGTAGAAATTGGGGGTGGTTAGGGTTTGGAGTGATGGCATGGCCCGGGTTTTCTATTGTTGGAATTTTATATTTTAATTTTTTTTTTGTTATTTTTCATTATGGGTGTAGAAAGAAAATTGTTGGGCATTTTCGGAATTTCAAGATTAAAAAAATATAAGTTGGGTGTAAAAAGAGAATAAATGGGTTTGAATAAAATTTCCCTTAAATTATTCGACCAAAACACAAACAAATTAAAATTAAGGATTTGAACCGATCAATAAAATTCTATATGTTGGTGGGGGCGGTGCATGATCCATATCCAAATCCACGTAAGCGGTCATTTATTGTTGCCTTAGACAATCATCGCCAAATCTTCTTTGTGGATTCTCTTTGTGAGGATCATAGTGATCATCCAATCACATTCGTTTATTGTACATCGTGTGGTCAGAAATTATTGTAATTTTTTTTATTTAAAATTGAATACAAACAGTCTCTGACAAAAACTGACCGCACGATGTACGATGAACGAATGTGATTAGATAATCTCTAGAATCTTCACAAAGATAATCAGACGAAGATCCTCTCTCATTATTGCCCACAGATTTTGGAAACTTGGCATGCAATGATAGAATGTCAAGCCCACGACCAAATCCAATGTTGGAGATCAGTTGGAGATTCACTACTTTTGGAAAAGCCTCCACCCAAGACGCAATCAAATCTATATTAGGATTTATGGATTTGACTACTTTTAAAGAAATTGTGAAGTGCATGTTTGCAACGAAAGTGGAAGGAAAAATTTTATAGAGTAAAATAAGGTCACTGATGCTTTACGATAGGAAATATTTGACGTTTAAAAAATAACATGTGCAAAAAAAATGTAAGAGAAATGAGAATACTTCGTTCAATGTGTGGGCAAACGAAAAATGGTAGGATTAAGAACCTGGACATCAGAGGTAAAGTGAACCGAAAATCTAAAGATGCTCCAGTTAGAAGATGTACTATGAGACGGAGGCTCAGAGTAAAGAATGTAGAGGAAGACCTGGAAATAGACTTCAAGAAAAATATGAAGTACTTGGGAGTTAAATGATGACTTGACGCAAAACAAAGCGCATGACGTTCTAGAATTTATATAGCCGACCTCACTTAATAGAATACAGCTTTGTTTTTGTTGTATGTATGCAAGCACATGAATATTCGACTTGGCGTCATTCAATATCTGTTTGTTGGATTTTTAATGATATTATGATGTTTAGTCTACTTTTGTTGAAAAGTTTCAAGTTCGAATCATATAAAAACAATTGTTGCTTGGTCTCAATTTTGTTACCATTATAAGTTTTGGCATTTGCCTGTTGCATGCACACCCGTATTAATGTTGTAAAAACCAACTAGGTTACAGCGTAGTTGCACTTCTCTCCTCAATGTCAAAAGATGTTCCGAATTCAAAAACCTCATCCTGCCACCAATTAAGAATGAGAGGTTTGGCAAAACCATATTTAGATCTTCATATCAAAGCCATTTGTAAATCTACTAGTCTAAATCAAACGTCGTACCGTCACCGGGAATGAGTTTTACGGTTACTTGTAGCATAACTTGTGAGAATGCACACCATACAATCAAACCGCGTCTCCGTTTTGGCAAAACTGGCCTTATTTGCACACATGGTTGTGTAATTCCAACCAGAAGAACAACCAAGTCTTACCTCACTAAGTAGAGTCGGCTGTATGAATCTTAGAACGCCATTGCGCTCAGTTTTGCGGCTTGTGAAATTGCAATTTACAAAAATTACAAGTAATAGCATTTTCTTTTCTTATTTTTTTTTTTTGGGGCTTCCATTTCATCATATCAGAAGAATAAAAGTATAGGTGTACAAACTTGGAGAGAACTTTGTTTCATACCAAATTTATCTGTACAGGACATAAGAGGAGGATCGGCGAATAGTTCAACGCGAGCAATACCAATTCCAAAATCCACTTTCTACAAAGCCTTGTCAACCCACAGCTACCACAATCCATAAAACCTTTTGAATTTCCATCTACAATATGTACAATTCCGAGAGCGAGAGAAGAGAAGTTACCTTTGCTTTGGCAACATAGTAACGTCGTGCATTTCTTATTGATTGTCCGAATAGGCAACACGCAGCTTGAACTTATAGATCAACCTGCCAGAAGAAAATACAACGAGGTCGTTGCTATCAACTCATTTAAACATATTATTGAAATCAAAAGTTAGCTTGTGCGATAATGTAGTGAAGCAATAGCTTTAGATTTTAACCTTCATCAGAAAAAGCAAACATGCCTCCAAGCATTTCACCATCCTCCTCATTTTCGGGTTTCACCTTATCGCAGTGGCTACTGTCGCTGTCAACATCCTCGGCTACGACTTCAGTTAACCCATTGCATCCGTTCTTCTCCAGTGCGTTACAATGCTCCTCCTGGAAAAACTGTGAAAGATCTATTGGATGCTGCAAAGTGGAAGCCCCCTCTGCAACAACATCTGTACTCGAAGCATGTTGATCAGAGTATAAAACTGAGATCTCCCTGATCCCAATTGCTTTCAATGCTAGGCCTTCTTCGGAAGAAACTCTTCCTCCTGGAATCAAGGTACTTTCTAACACAGGCAAACCGTTGGTGACACAGCCGTTGATTTGAGAATCGATGTTCTTAAAATGTTCAGATGGAGTACACAGAATGCTGAAAGATATATGGTTTTCTAATGAAGGCTCAACAATTGTATTGGCTCTTCTTTCCAAGCCATTCAAGGTCTGATAAACTGTTGTGCGGGGCTTCTCATTGTTTATTTGATCGAAGTCAAGAAAATGCTCAATTCTTCTGGACGAACCTGATAGAGATTCAAAACAGTAATTATGTGGACACAATTAGTTAAAATGATCAGGATGGAACAACAGCTATAAGAAAGAATTTTGTAAGAGCCCCAACATATGGATTTATATATTTGGAACATTACTCGAAGACCTTGCCAAAACAAGTGTAGAGATTAAAATTGAGCATTTGACTAAGAATAATAATCATCAAGTCCTTTTTGCAATAAGAAAACCATTGCAGGCCATCTCCAATATTATTCCTCTCAAAAACAGAAGAGATGTTCCAAGTACCGGGTATTCAAGCGGTACTCCACGTCATAATACAAGTGGAGGAAATGATATATTTTTCTGTGTCCCTCCACTTATTTTATGACACGTGGAGTACCCACTTGAACACCAGGCACTAGGAAAATTTTCTCTAAAACAGATGGAGAAGCCACAACGTAAAATGGGAACAAAGTTTTCATTTTTATCCATTTGGATAACAGAAAGATATTAAATACTGATTGAAGCATATGTTTTTATCATTGTATCATACCCCCATCTGAGCTTTCAGTGGAGCTAAGTGATGCAGGCTTCGAGTGACATATAACAGTCTCTTCCAAGATCTTGTTTTCAGCTTGATGAGGCGGCGAAGTATGACTGGGATACCTCCCACCAGCAAGGCCTCTGAATCATACAATAAAGGGAGAATTTAACAAGTATCAGAATTGTGGAAGGACAAAATACACACAGGACCATGCTTAAGCATGAAACATAACAGTATCTTTACCCAGCGCCTGGTAAGCTCAGACGCCAGCATCTCAAAGGATCAAACCACTTATATTATTTAGATTATAGAGTTACAACAATGTGTGTGGAGCTATGGATAAAACGGTCGTCACCTGTCATCCCAGCTTGATTTGATGAAATGGAACTGCTCGAAAACGGGTAACAAATCTTTCTGTCTCATTTCAATTTCATGAACAGGGACATTTTCAATTTCAAACTCTCCACCGGTGAAACTATCAGCTCTTGGATCGCCCATTGTGTAAAAACAAATCTAGAAAAGTGAAAAGTAAATTACCACCAAAACAGAGAAAAAAGTTAACTGGATATGTAACTTAGAATTTTGAAATAATAACTACCTTAGACTTTTGCCATATTGGTAATCTCAAAGAACTGATCTGCACCTCTGCATTAGAGAGGTACCAGTGGGACCTATCATGGACCTTCCCAGAATAAGTTTCCGGTCTCCTTTTCCCCCCAACAGCACCATTTAAGTCTAGAGATTCCATTCCGTGAGTACCATCAGAACCTGATTTGTTCTGAAGTATGCCAGCCACCTCTTGTCTATCGAATGTGGTACCAAAACTACCGTCCTCTCTTTCCAGCCAGTCTGACCGCCTACATACATCCCACCATTGAATGGGTTCAACTTTCACTCTCAGCTCTTCGTCCTGAATATGCATAGACGTGGCTGCCTGGGTACTTAGGCCGCTATGACTCTGTTCTACCCCTATCCTTGGCTGAAGTTCATGTTGAACTACATGACCTGACGGAGTATAAACTAATAGATGCTCCAAGGTACCTGTCCTTGAGTTACTGTGCTGAAGACTTTGCGATAAGGAATTATGGAAAACTGCAGCAACAGCACCAGATGGCACAAAGACCTTCCCTGTCGCTGAAGCAGTGGCATTGTTGGCTGTGCTAAGCCATCCAAAACTACTGTACTTTATCCTGCTCACCACGGAAAGAGCAACAGATGGTGGCGGTGGAAAAGATTGTTGATTAATGACGCAAGAAGAAGCAGACCACCAAGGTAGAGATAAAACTGGACATAGGGAGGGTTCTTCACCGTGACTATTAAGAAGCCGAAATCCAGCATCGCCACCAAAAGGGGATAAAACAAAAACATGGCAGGTCCCCTTGGATGAAACAATTGCAACCCACTGACTGTAATGACTAAAGCAAATGTCCTGGATCATCTGTCAGAATGATAAAAAATAAAAAAAATGTGGGTGGCAGATACAACAAAGATTACAGAACATCTCAAAAACTCATATATACTAACAGCTGATGTTATTCCACGATGCAGTTTGTAAAGATGCACATGAGAAGTGCTCCAATTGAAGTTTTGACCACCTGATCCAGTGCGTTTGCATGAAGGCATTATCCGGAAAATGTTAATATTATTTCCATACACTGAGGCAGTAACCAGAAGGGTCCCACTAGGATCAAAACACAGCGCAGATATTGGACTAGTATGAGCCTTAAACTGCGATATAACAGCTCGGGTAACAAAATCTTTGACAACAACCTGCAAGAAATTATTTTACCAAGTAATGAATACAAGCTTTTGACTCAAAACTATAGCTAAAACTTCTGGCTATCAATTTAGGCATAACACAAAATTGTCCTGAACATCTGATAAGCAACATGTAATAGTTTCATATCTCATTTCTTTTTTCCTCAAGGTTATAGTTCTTATAGGCTAAAATATTAACAACTCAATTTACGTTTATATTCAAAATAGTAAAGGCAAAGAGGGCAGTCTTTGAGGATGCGATGTTGCTTTGTGCTCTATGTCAGTCTTGAGTGTAATATAGATAAGTATCATGGTGAAAAGCTAGCATCATAAGGTATGAAATCGTCTAACTAGTCTAATTTAGCAATCATACTGAAGATATATCAAGTATTGTCAAGAGCTATATCAAGAATGAAATGAAGTTAAGAATTGTTATAAGAAAAACTTGCGCACATTATCATCCTAAAGCAAACAACAACAGAGTCTCAGACACCATTTCCAGGATAAAGAACAAAGAGAGACTCAATATGAGGAATAGATTCTCCAATTTTGTAGCTTCCAAGCCTAGACCAGAGACCATTGGTGAGATTTCTTTAAGTTAATGAAAAGATGCAGTGCTTAAATATTCATTATGAGTAAAGAACTAACCATCCCTGCATTATCCATTTCTGTGCCTGCATGCCTGCTAACTTTCCAGCCTGAATTTGACGATATTGGAGAGTTAGATCCATCAGGGAGCATCTCTTGACAGTATTTATACAAGGTTTTGCATCCCATGTCACCCAGGTTAATTATTCCAGCAGCCAACTGTTTACTAGACTCCATTGCATAACGAGCCACATAACCACTACTGCCAGGTGATGTAGATGGACTAACTCCTGGGGAAGGAGTTAGGTTTTGGGGGCCTAAGCGACTTGCATTTGACGCTAGAGGGCTGTTGGAAGCATAGGCTAACCACCTTGGACCCACAGCCATTGGACCATAACCAACATTAAACCCATTTGATCCTTGCCCTACTAGCTGAGGAACAGGATAGGTAAGAACACTGAATCTGTTTTCCAGGGTGAGTGCGTCAAAGCAGTAAATCTGCAACCGAATGTCAGGAAGGTCAGTAATATGCATCCAACCTCTTTATACAGAAGGTGTAATTTAAAATTATTCAATCTCATAGTCTAAACTTCTCAAAGTATATTATATGTCACATGTAACCAAGTGCTTACTTGAGTTGCAAGACCCACAGCTACAATCCGAGGACTGCATCTAATCATACACACAGCAGACCGAAACCTCAGAACATGTACATAACCTTGGGACCTAATAGAGTAAAACCGAACAGCTGTAGGAGAGCTGACGGGGTTCCCTGGCCGAGACTCCAAATTACCATCCCTGCCTGTCACTCCCAAGTTGCTAGTATTCTGAACAGTTCCCGGACCAGTAGTGTCATCTCCTGCAACAACCAGCAGCAAAGGATGCGTGGTTCCGAACCCTTTGTTACCATCAGATGCTGCAGGAAAGGGCTGCATCTGTAAGAATGAAACAGGGCCATCGCGCTTTGAAACTAGTTCACTGAAATTAGAGGCATCCTCCATATCGAAAACTTGAAACCCATTTTGATAACCGAGTAAGAGAACATGCTTGAAGGTAGACTGACTAAACTCTAGCCTGTCAAAGCCAGCCCAGGTTACCTGTTTCACCAATGGAAGTTAACAAGTAGTCTAGTATATATGCAGTAATATCAAAACCTCGATAAGAAAAAACATGATAGCAACCGCCATATCCAACAAGAAGTTTGCTAATTCACTTAAAGCAACACAAACTGAAGAAAGCATTCACCATTAGAGTAAAAACATTCATTTTGAAGTGCTTTTAAAATGACTAAAAGTGCTTTTAGAGAAAATGTTTTTGGGTTAATCATTTGAAGTGCTTCCTGCAAGTGCTTTTTCAGAATTCACTTGCAGTTTTACTAAGGATTCCAAAAATATTTTCACCAAAAGCGTTTTTAGTCATTTTAAAAGCACTCACGCAATTGGACAAGAAGTTTACTCATTCACTTAAAGCAACATAAAACTGAACTAAACATTCAGACCACCACAACAAAAACAAATCATTTTTCACTAAAATCCAAACACGAATCCAGCGATTCGACCTACTTAATGCTGCCATTGACTATAACCTCTCTCCCGCCCTAAAATTTCATAAATAATCACTACTCCAACAAACAATCCGGAAACTAAAATCCAACAATAATCTCCAGAATAATTACTACATGAATAATCAGCACTTCAAAAGCTTAAATAGGAAACAAAAATTCAACCAAACAGAAGCAAAATTAGGAAATTGCTTTCACACCTGATCCTTCTGATCCTCGGAAGCAGAAATCGAAGCAGCTACAGACGCACCGGCAGAGCGAACAGTAGAAGCGACGGTGCTGGCATTCGTCGACACAGTTTTAAGGCACGACGAAATAATCCTAAGCGAGTTCGGCAACAAGCCATTGTTCTTCCCCTTAGTCTTCTTCATCCTCCACCGCCACGGTGCCACCGCCTTCACCTAGCACTTTGTATCTTCCTTCAGCCTCCACCGCCGCTTCCGGAGCTATCCTCTCCACCGCCGCCGCTGCCGATGAGCATCTCCGATCGCCGGCGATCGGATTATATAGCATCCGCTGATTACAGTTGACGATTACGATTAGGAAGGTCTTTGACTTCAACTACAACAACAACAAAGCTCCTCAACAAGGCGTGTGTGGTCTCGTCGTGTTCAGCTATATTCTCTCTCTCCTCTCTTTCTCTCTCTAAATGATCAGAGACTCCGTATTTTTCTTTCTTTATTTTTTCTCTTTCG
Organism: Cotoneaster glaucophyllus; assembly: GCA_036320875.1. NCBI lineage: Eukaryota > Viridiplantae > Streptophyta > Magnoliopsida > Rosales > Rosaceae > Cotoneaster > Cotoneaster glaucophyllus. The sequence goes on along the minus strand of CM070058.1, from coordinate 37,100,003 downwards.
CTTTCAGTTTTTTTTATCTCTCTCTCTCTCTTGTTTCTCTCTCTTCTGTGCGCGCTGGGTGTTGTGAGTATGTATCGCTTCTGTGGCGCAAATCAAATAACACTAACCGTTGTTACGATCTAGTGGTATTTCTCTTCATTTGTAAGTAAGAGGTCTTAAGTTCGATTATCGCTAAAGGTAAATTTGAACTACATTATTACTAGCTCATTGTAAGGCTAAGCCCACCTATTCTCCTTAGCGTAGAAAATAGCGTTTTTCCAAAAAAAAAAAAAAAAAAAAAACTAACAGTCAGTAAAAGTGATTTTTTACTGTGTAAATTTTGGTTATTTACTGTTTGGATTTGGTTATTAACTAAGAGTTAAACGCGTTTTGTTAGATAGTCCGGCGTAATCATTGTACCTTTTTGTTTTGATATGGTCATCGTATTAAATTTTAAAATGTATTCTAAAGCGGTATTTAAAATATCGTATACATTTGTATACATCAAGAAAATTCTTGGTTCAGTAATCCACTTTAACGACATAAAAAAAAAGGTAAAATATATTTTACCACCTCAAGTTTGGGGTTGATTTTAATTCATTACAACATCTTTAAAACATTCCACTTGCATACCTTAAGTACTATTTTATTTCAATATAATACATATATTACATTTTTCATTCATTGATCCGTTAAGAGCTCATGTAGCAAAAAAATAAAATTTTAATTTAAAAAAAAAAACAGAAAACTCAAAACCCACCCCCACAACCCCTCCCCACCCCTTTTCTCCCTCCCTCCCTCCCTCCCTCCCTCCCTCCCCTCCATTTTCTTCACCTCCCCTCCCATCCAAAAACCCACCCCATCCACCCTTCTCTCAGCTGCAACTCGCACCTACCTTCTTCCTCTCTTTCGACAGCCAACAATGGCGAACCTGAGGACGGCAATGGACTCAGGCTTATGGGACTTGAACGTTTCTTCGCCTTAAACCCTTGAGGACTATTGTGGAGCCAAAAATAATCACAAGGTGACACGTGGATTTTCGGATTAAGAAGACAAAAATATCCTTGAGGTGCATCAGGATTCCTACGCGCGAGCAGCGGGTAATTATCTTCAGTCAAGTCAAAGGTGCCTAGAAAAGGTAAACAATTCTGAATTATTTCATCCATCCACATTTTAGGTAGTTATTTCATAACCTACCAATTATCCCACATAAATTGAGATAATTGACAAATTAATGGGATTATTACTCATTAATTTGTCAATTAAATTAGCCATTAAGCCAAAAAACTACCTTAATGGCCGGTCCCCTTTCTCCAAAAAGGGGCCGGCCACTTCCTTGATTTTTCCCTCTTTTCCTTACCCTTTTTTCCCTTTTTAAGCCAATTATTCAATTATTCATTATAACCCTTTTCATAAACACAAAAAACATTCCCTTTTGGTTTAATTAGCCAATAAATGGGCTAATTAAACCTAAATTATACTCAAAAATCCTAGCTAGGCCGGCCACCTCCTATCCCTATAAATATACTCCAATTCTCACCAAAAAGGGAATTCCACTCCTCTTGCAAAAATACTCTAAACACTCTTTCTCTCTAAATTCTAACTTTGGCATCGGAGGTTCTTCGGCCAAAGCCCCCCCATTCATCGTGGGCACGTGAGTCTCTTGGCCTTGACCTAAGGTGTTAATTGTTTTGTAGGTGCAAAATAGTCCAAGATCGAGGAGGAGAAAATTTGCATCCACAAATTGGTGCTGTAATTGAGAGCAAGAAATCTACACTCGTAAAGACTCTCGCACAAAAAGGTTTTTTCTCTAATTTCTAGTCCATTTGTATTTTTCATACGTTTTTATTATTAGAATTTTATTTGCAAAGATTCTTTAATAAAACGTATAAAAAAAAAATATACAATGGCTAGAAATTTAGAAAAATCCACGAGTGACAATTCAAATATTCAAGAAATGGGACCGCGACGATCCACAAGATTAAATGTGATCCTAAGTGGAGCGGCACCACCACCACGAGTTTCCACCACGGGAACCACCGCGGTGGCTACCACGGTAGCCCACCACGGCGAGGTCCATGGCGCCATCACCACGGCCCGAGCCGTGCCATCCAAGGTCACGGCCCAAACCATGTTATTCCAAGCCCAACGCGAGCCCAATGCGTTGCCTAGCCGAGCCCAAACCTCACACCCACGTGTGCCACACGCTAAGCAGCCCCCTCTCGTGGCCCAGCCTGCTTCCGCCGAGCAGCCCACCCTCGTGGTCCAGCCTGCTCCCGCCGAGCAGCCCACCCTCGTGGTCCAGTCTGCTCCCATCGAGCAGCCCATCCTCGTGGTCCAGCCTGCTCCCGCCGAGCAGCCCACTCTAGTGGCCCAGCCTGCTCCCGCCGAGCAGCCCACCCTAGTGGTCCAGCTTGCTCCCGCCGAGCAGCCCACTCCCGTGGTCCATCATGCTTCCGCCGAGCAGCCCACTCCCGTGGCCCAGCCTGCTTTCGTGGCCCGTCCTACCCCCGTGGTCTTTCAAGCAGCCCAAGTCGGCTCAAGACTATCTCAGCCATCAGGACTTACCATCGAGCCGGGGGCATTCTCACCATATTTCTCCGCGCATTTGACATTTCCCAACTCAAATCTCGCGCCCAGAGTCTACCACCATTCCACTGCTCAATGAGGTACATTCCTTACAAGCTCTTCCAATCCAAATGGCGAACAACACTTGTCTCGACAAGTCATAGAGTTGACGAGCGCCCTAGCACAACGGACGACCTTGGTAAACCAGCTCTTGCAGCGCACCAAGATGCAACGTGTCCCAAACGAGGTGTCCCGAAGAAGGATAAGGGCAGACGAAGAACCTCTCAAGCAGCGTCCCGGCAAGTAGCCACTCGACCAGCCCCGAACCTAGCGTTTGGGCAGAGCACACTCCCAACTGGGCCCCCGAGACAGCGTATACTCCCGTCTTAACGCGCGGAGGAGCGTGCACTCTCGACTAGGCCCACAGACGAGCGTACACTCACGGTTAGGGCCACACTCCGATAATCAACATGAGCAACCTTCCAAGCGAAGTGTTCATTCGCGGCTAGGTCCGCAAGGAGCATCCTCCACATCACATCGGAGTAGGCAGCACGACCGGCGGAGAGAAGCAGTCACTCAATCTGGCTCAAGTTCAACCAGCAGCCTGCGAAATCCCTCCCCTGCTAGGAATCCACCACATGCACCGCTACCGCGGCATAGACGAGTCGAGCACGTAGAAGAGCAGCCTAGACCAGTAGGTCAAAACTGGGGGCAGCCGAGGGCTCCAGTACCCCAACAAAGGCAAATTCAGGAAGAGGTAAAGAGAATCTTGACCAAGCGATTGCGCGATTTCCAACGCAACGAGGTCACCGACGAGGCACGACGACGAGATGTGACCAACATAAGCAGGTCACCATTCACGGACGAGATCGAACAGGCAGAGCTTCCACACGAATTTAACATGCCACATTTCACATCCTTCAAAGGAGATGGAGACCCGGAGACACTTAAAGCACTACCGAAGCGCGATGATCCTCTATCGAAACAATGACTTTCTCATGTGCCAAATATTCGCCACTACTCTACAAGGCGAGGCGCAAGATTGGTTTTATACCCTGCCGCCACAATCTATCTGGAGTTTTGACGAACTTTCTTCGGTTTTCACCAAAGAATATTCATCCTATCGCTCGATCAAGAAGAAGTCCGACCACTTGTTCAACGTCAAGAAGAACCCAAAGGAGTCGCTCCGCGATTATGTGAAGAGGTTCAAAGCAGAGAAGACAAAGATAGTTGGATGCAACTACTCGATAGCTAGAGCAGCCTTCCAAAAAGGACTTCCAGTAGACCACCTGCTGTTCAGAAAATTGATCATGAAAGAAGATCTGACTCTGGCAGACTCTTTCGCTCTAGCAGAAAAGCATGCACTTTGGGACGACGCTCGCTGATCCAGATTCAAGGACCGGAAGGAGTATCCGACATCACCTCCCAACTATCCAAACCGGAAGCAATGGACGACTTATTCGCATGTTTAACGGTATCTGAAGCATTAATAAGCTCTAGCATCATACGAGAAGAGCTGGGGGCCCGACTACCTGTATTCCACAGTTCAAAAGCTCTCTTCGATGCTACCAGAAATTCAAAAGCTAATTTTGGCGATAGTTGTTGCAACCTGGAAGCTCAAGTTATCCTTTAGACGCACGCAGTCATCTTTATGACGCGCTATTCCGCCTAATCTAGACGCGTGACGATAAAGGCGCAGACACTGACGATGCAAATTTTTTTGATGAACGCAACAACTCAGCCCAAAAGGCACGCCAAGGGCAGACGAACACTAAAATGACGCACTCGGAAACAAGTTTTGTCCTCGTCGGCCCAAAAGGTTCTGTATATGAGCAGCATATACCAGCAGTTGAGCACTACCTCCTGCTATGTGTCACACGGCCCCAGCCGACCTTTGTTCCATAATACAACTCTAGAGTGGCCCGATGCCTGCATTTGAACATTTTCTGCTACGTGTAACATGGCACCAGCTATACGGCTCCCTACTGCGCCTTCACGCCTAGCTTAGGCAACGCAACAGAGCGGCCCTAACGATGCCCCGGAGGCAGCTGAGCACACCTTAATCGCACCTGCTCCCTCAATGGAGATTTCTGACATTTGCATGTTGACGATGCAACTAACTACAAAGGCTTGGGAGTAGGGGTGGTCCTTGCCACCCCAGACGGTTCAATGCTTGAGCAGGCGATCGCCTTAGGCTTCAAACCATCCAACATCGAAGCAAAGTACAAGGCCCTACTAGCAGGCGTCCAGATAACAAAAGACCTGGCGGTGAAAAAGCTTGCAATTCATTCCGATTCCTAGCTAATTCAACTAAACTACTGAGGAGTACGCGACAAAACATCCAAGGATGGCACAATACCTAGAGAATGTACGCAAGCAACTTGAGGCATTTCAGACTTACACTCTCACTCAAGTTCCGCAAGCAGACAACGCCTACGCAAATGCGCTAGCCGGCTTAGGCTCCGCCTTCGACCATCAACTCAAACACTCTATTCCAGTAAGAATATCTAGACAAGCCGAGCATAGAAGTGGAGCCAGCAGTCGAAATGTCACAGGTTAGCACAACTCCAAATTGGCAAAATTCCACTATAGATTACCTGGTCGATGGCGCATTCCCCATGGAAAGATTAGACTCTAGAAAGCTCCAAATAAGGGCAGCACGGTACTACATGTGGAATGGCATTAGCATCCGAAGATCCTACACCGGACCACATCTTCGCTGCCCAACGTCTCCCGATGACTTGAAGGCTTTTGAGCTCAATCAACGAAGGCATTTGTGGAAACCACTCCGGAGGTCGATCCTTAACATAGAAGGCCCTTACACACAGGCCTACCATGCACCAGGATGCTAAGGAGTTAGTACAAAAGTGTGACCGCTGCCAACGCTACAAGCCAATACTAGCACTGCCTGCTAGCGAGCTACACCTGCAAACGAGCCCTTGACCGTTTATGCAATGGACAATCGACCTAGTGGGACCTATGCCACCTACTACTGGGGGCAGATGCATGATGATCATGGCAACCGACTACTTCACCAAATGGGTAGAAGTATAGCCCATGACGACCACGACTCAGACGGACATATAGCGCTTTATATGGAGGAACATCATTTGCTGATTTAGCATCCCTCAGTTCATCATCACCAACAACGGCCCGCAATTCGCGGACGAAGATTTGACGAAGTTCTTCCAAAAGTACAACATTAAGCAGCACATGTCCATGCCAAGATATCCTCAAAGTAACGGGCAGGTCGAAGCATTCAACAAGACGATCCTTGACTGCTTCAAGAGATCCCTCACCAACAAGAAGGGAAAATGGCCAGATGAACTCCCCGGATGTCTATGAGCATATCGCACCACCAAAAGACGAGCAACTGGTGAAACTCTTTTCTCTTTGGCATTTGGCTCAAAAGCAATCATTCATCCCAATGTCATCTTGCCAAGTATCAGCACTTTACTGCCAAGCATTGAGTGGAACAAAAAGAAGATGGCCACAAGCTTAGATCTAGCAGAGGAGAAGCTTGAGCAGACCATCACCCGCATCGCAGCCTACCAGCAGCAGCTCATCTCCAGCTAAAACAAAAGGGCCAAGGTCCGGCAATTCTAGCCTGAAGATCTAGTCCTAAGAAAAACCTTCATCACTACCCACAAATAAGGCTCCAAAAGATGGATCAAATATGGGAAGGTCCGTACAAGATTAGCAGAGTAGGCGGCAAGAGTAATTACACCCTCGCCACCATGAAACGACAAAAAGATCAAAAAACAGTGGAACGCCTACAATCTGAGGAAGTACCATGTGTGACCTCCCGCTATATCAAAAGCCCGAAGACTCAAGCAGCTCGATGGGCACCACCTCACAAGCCGAGGATTATCCAGTTGTTATGCAATTCCTACTTTACAGCTAAGTTCTCGTACGTTTAACTCATTTTTCAATGAGGAATTCAGAAGTAATCACAACTTGGCTTGGCTGCATGTTTACAACAACTGATCACTCCTGCATTTCAAAAGAAGAACGCGCCCTTCTTAAGGACTTACCGCAGGAATTGCACCCCCCGAGGGACCAATCATGCTTTCCAGTGCGAGAGGATAAACTAATTCCCCGACACCCACATAGGTCTACTCTCCAAAGCGGGAGGATAAACTCTACACTCCGACTATCCAGACGTGGATGAGCCTGGCTGCCTTAGTATAACTAGATGCACGATGGCTTGCACCGGGATTCCTAGAAGTAGCCACAATGGTTTTTTCAAGGCTTAGCTAATTGAAGGATTTTGGGTCTCTTGGCCTAATCCGCGGGGAACCGGGCCCTAGAGACGGAGGGGGCACATTACGCAGTACATCCGATGGACGGCTGCCCTGGAACCCTTAAGCTGCTACCGAGTGCACTAAGGTAGCCTACGGTTTTCGGAAGACTGCCTACGGCTTGCCCTTCAAGCAGTAAAGCTGCACTAGACTTATACAACCGCACATTCTTTTGAAAGGTTAAACAAGCTAGCGAGCATATACGAAGTTTTATCCACTGCTGACATGCTACGTAGTCTATAAGCTTCACATTTGCCAAGCGCGGAACGACTTACACCAAGTCCTAAAGTGTTGTGATACCTGCTACGCAACCTACGAAATTGGAGAAAGCCAAGGTTAATAGCCTAGTGGTCACGCAGACTTGTCTACTTCTGTAAGTAAGGCGTCCGGCTGCCGACCCTATGGCTAACAACTTTGCAAAGTTCTACACCAACACCTACGACTGCATAGACTACGCGGCCTATCTGCTTATAAAAAATTAGCACGCCTACTACTGGTCTATAAAGTCTAAAGGTTAGGGCCTGAACAAAAGAAGCGAAGATGCAGAAAAGCTAAGGAAACAAGTTTATTAAATTTTCTAGCAAAATTGATAAACAACTAGCAAAGACCGAAGAAGTTCAAGCAAAGCAAAAAGCAATGAGGGAAACAAAGAAAATCTGAAAGACTACCTAGAAGACTACTCTTCAGCAGCTTGGACACTCCACGATTACTCGGTCGCCACACCTTCAGCAGCCGCGACATTCTCAGTAGCGGGACCATCCGGCGCTTCACCCCAGCTGCACCAGCCTGGGCACTAACATCTCTGACTACTTCATTAACGGAAGCCTCAAAAGTAAAGGTGAACGAGTCTTCCAGAGAAATAGAGAAGACTTTCGTTGATCTTCAGTACACCTTGAAGTTTCAACACTTGGGGATCAAGCTTATCGACGATTCTCTTGAAGTGGATCACTTAATTACAAGCAAACCTTTCTAACACCATCAACAAACTTGGCACAAGCGTCAATGTCTTTAAGCAGGTCTGGTCTTAAGAGCACACAAATCTCATCAGCCTCCCCAAAAGCAGGCTTAGTGGATTTCTCACAGCTGCCCACGCAAGCAGTCTCTTCTTTCCCAGCAGGTGAATCAGTCTCGGTAGTAGAGGAAGTGGGCCTTGGTGCCACCTTAGCAACAGAGTCCATCTCATTGCTCTTTATAATAGCAAGCTTCTCCAAATGTGAACCAGACTTGGCTCTCAACGGACGTCTTAGTACAGACTTCGGCACTGAGGGCATATCTAGCAGCCTCATTTCTCTTCCTGTTGGAAGAAATCATGTCAATCACAGACCTCTCGGCAGCAGGCGGACCCTCACAAGCAGCGGATGAAGTCTTCAGTTTTTCCCAACCTGCATCTCTTGAGCAACCTACTTTTCTCCCGACAAAGAGGACTAAGCAGCTAATGCCATTCATGGTACTCAGCAGAGGAGCTCAACCCAGCATTCTAGCAGGCAAGAAGTCTGCATGCCCAGCATTCTAACAGCCCATGAAGCCCGCAACCTTCTCATTTCTCTCAATCGCCAGCTTGGCCCGCGTTAGGTCCAAGGGCCTAAAGGATATGAGCCATGCGACTACCCTAGCACTGCACCCCAGCGCCTCAGTTCGCGACCCCAGCCGCTCAAGCTGCCCTTGGCTCTAGGCAAGTCGAGTTGCCCAAGCAGTGGTCCCTGCCACGACATCTCCTCGGCCCCTGCCGAGCCAACTCCTTGCCCCTGCCAGCCGCCGTGCCGCACCACCCCGATGGCTGCCCCGCAATAGCACTATCCACGAAGAAGGCAAGAAAAATTAAATTTTTCTTACATCGGTGCGGCACGGAGAAGACGAAGAAATCAACGAAAGACGGTCCTTTGCACGGGCAAGATGTAGAAGATTGCTAGAGGAGGGGGAACAAATATCCTCTAGCTTTCTCTCTCTTGTAGGGTAGAATAAATTGCTCTCCAAAGTTGATTTAATAACCCACTTAAGGTGGACTTAAATAGGCTTTGAGAGAAATTTATTTCCCTTTTCCTAGAAGGACCTAATTTCCAATTAAAGAGAGAATCAACATCAAAATAGGAAGCAATCCTATGTTTCCTGAAGCAAGAAGATCTCTACACCTGCTGCCCTTTCCTACGAGCAGCCCAACAGGTGTGGGGGCATTTGTGGAGCCAAAAATAATCACAAGGCGACACGTGGATTTTCGGATTAAGAAGACAAAAATATCCTTGAGGTGCATCAGGATTCCTACGCGCGAGCAGCGGGTAATTATATTCAGTCAAGTCAAAAGTGCCCAGAAAAGGTAAACAATTCCGAATTATTTCATCCATCCACATTTTAGGTAGTTATTTCATAACCTACCAATTATCCCACATAAATTGAGATAATTGACAAATTAATGGGATTATTACTCATTAATTTGTCAATTAAATTAGCCATTAAGCCAAAAAACTACCCTAATGGCCGGTCCCCTTTCTCCAAAAAGGGGCCGGCCACTTCCTTGATTTTTTCCCTCTTTTCCTTACCTTTTTTTTTTTCCTTTTTTAAGCCAATTATTCAATTATTCATTATAACCCTTTTCATAAACACAAAAAACATTCCCTTTTGGTTTAATTAGCCAATAAATGGGCTAATTAAACCTAAATTATACTAAAAAACCCTAGCTAGGCCGGCCACCTCCTATCCCTATAAATATACTCTCATTCTCACCAAAAAGGGAATTCCACTCCTCTTGCAAACATACTCTAAACACTCTTTCTCTCTAAATTCTAACTTTGGCATAGGAGGTTCTTCGGCCAAAGCCCCCCCCATTCATCGTGGGCGCGTGAGGCTCTTGGCCTTGACCTAAGGTGTTAATTGTTTTGTAGGTGCAAAATCGTCCAAGATCGAGGAGGAGAACATTTGCATCCACAACTATGATGCACGGATACTTCTGTTTGGTCCCGTATCTCGTATCCAATACTTGATCGGATACGATACTTGGCCGATACTCTCGGATACTCGTCCGACACGTATCCTGGTTGATGGACACGAATTTGACACGATGGATACGCGTATCCAACATTTAGGATACATGTATTCAGCTTTTAGGATACGTTTACACTTTCAAAAAAGATAATGAGGATGAGAAAATTAATAGGAGACATCTATAATTAAAAGTTGTTGAATACAAAGAGCTTCCCTCTAATTAAAACCATGAATACGAATCTCACACTTTTTCTACAGTATAAAGAGGATTTGTCCCCGCCATTGTAGCACGTGTGTCACCCAATATATCAATATCGATATCAGTTGATTTCGATAGAAATTTAAATGATTTATACAAAATATAAGATTGTCGCTGATATTTAACCGAAGTATCTGACATATAATCGACGACATTTGTCGATTTTAGCTGAAATTTTTACCTGAAATTTAAGAGTTTCTCCGATGTGGGGACTTCACCCCTTTCCATATAGGAGACTTTTTCGATATTATCACAAAAATATTGACGAAATTCAAACACTAATTTAGGTAACATAGGTAATAACTAGAAAGGATAAAAGAACCTATGTAGAAATCTGTTGGCAATTTTGAAGTTTGAGTGAAAATTTCATCCATTGTCCCACATTGGTCATTCCCAAAAGGCTTCAACACTTTATAAGGTTTTGTCCCTTATAGAAAGTGATTGGAGTGTTGGACTTGGAGAATAAAATTGGGCTCACCTTTGGGGTTGAGCTTTGATGTGTGCTAATTAATTGGTAATTAATATATAATTAATTATAATAAATATATATTTAATTATCAAAAGATGGGCCTTGTGACAATATGGCCGCGCAATCAAGGGTCAAAAGTCATGTATACAATGGTAAGTCGCGACACATCAGGCGTCGACATAATACTCTGAAGAAGTTGCTCTCCAATGGAGTAATATCCATTGATTATGTGAAGTCAAAGGAAAATATAGTTGATCCTTTGACAAAAGGCATACCAAGAGAGCAAATATTATTGACATCGAGAGGAATGGGTCTCAAGCCAATTCAATGAATCGGACTGGGCGGAAACCTAACCTAGCTGATTGGAGATCCCATGGTCTAGGTTAAATAGGCAAACTGGTTGAGTTTGATTCAAAAGTTGAACACACAACTTACCCATTCTATGATAAAATGTGTGTTGTCTGTTGAGTTTGAGGGGTTATGTTTTATACATTTAATGACATTAATATCTTCTTATCAAGAGGAATAAGGCAGACTATTATTAATTAATGTCACCTATATAGGAGTAAATGGGGCCACATTTATGAGAATTGAAATGGCTAAATTCTCTAAAGCTCCTACGAAATCCGGGATCTGTTCAGGGCCAAAATGAACACAACCGTATGAATTGACGTGTGGCAGACATGATATGTGTGTAGCATATTGTCTCGGTTTACTACTGCGGTGAACAGTTCAAGATCTTCCACATCCACTGCGTCACCGAGTAAACCCGATATGTTTTCACTAGGGTAAGTTCAAGTCCAAAAGACACTTCACTCGATGCATATCATGTCTATTCTCTCTCAGTTTTAGATAGCTTAGTTATACATTTGCATTTACATTTGCATTCAAATGTGGGGTGATTGTTGAAGAAGTTTGAATGAAATTTCAACTCAAATGTGGGGTATTGTTGGAAATTTTGAAGTTTGAGTGAAAATTTCATTCATTGTCCCACATTGGTCATTCCCAAAAAGCTTCAACACTTTATAAGGTTTTGTCCCTTATAGAAAGTGATTAGAGTGTTGGACTTGGAGAATAAAATTGGGCTCATCTTTGGGGTTGGGCTTTGATGTGTGCTAATTAATTATAAAGATGGGCCTTGGGTCTTGGGCCTCTTGGGCTCGGGGCTCTTGGGCTCGGGCTCTAATAATTAAATACTTTAATTAATTTTTTTTCGGATTTAATTAATTATTTTTAATTAATTTCGAATTTAATTAATTAATTAATTTTTAAACCAAAAGACTCATCCTTTCAGATGAAGTCTGATGAGTTCAGAAAAACACAGAGCAAAGCACCCATTTGGAGAAGGTGTCTCCCAACAGACACATCTCATTTTCATACCTGTTGTGAACAAGCATCCATCTATTATAAATACATGCATCTGCATATCATTTAGATCACCAAAAAAATCATCTATCCTTGTATACCAAGCATACTGAGAGTACCACCAACAAATTCGCCAGAAGTCTAGTTTTTCCGGTGCTGGAATTCTAACTTAGATCGTTGAATCCTGGTGAGGCAGGCGTCCGTAGAACTACAAGCACTGAGTAGGGGCGAAATTTCTGTTTCAAGGACATTGCGGTACGCAAGCCTCGATCTTCAAGTTGTCTGTGTTTATTTTTTATTCTTGTTCATACTGTGTTAAGTTTCTGTTCGCATTTAGTATTTATTAGCATATATAAATTATCACAGATTGTTGACATATATCCAACAAATCTAAGGCAAAATTGATATCATTTTTCGATTAAAAAGTATGATTGTGTGTGACTAGTTGATCTAGCGTCATTCAAGTTGTACTTGGTTAAAGGATGTATAAATTGAATTCGTACAGATACTAGATGTATTAGGTTCGGTTAGTACTAAGCTGTGGCATGACGAAGACTTTATCATACGTTGTAAAAGTATCAGTGTAAATGTCTTTTGTTTGTTAGAAAATACGTATTATTGACGTATGGAGACTAATGTTGGGTTTGGTTTGTGGGCGTGTGAGTTTGAGGATGAAAAAATTGTTTTTTTTCTTGTATTTGGTAAACCCATATTGAAAAATGATTTTCTAGCCCTGGAAAATTAAAAATAAATAAAAAAGAAAACTAATGAAAAGAGCTTGAAAACTTTGAGTTTTAAGGATAAGGACAAAATAAAGAGTAAAGTGAATAGTACCAGGATTAACTTTTTAGATTAAAAATATGATTTTTCGTTAAAATGAAGAATACCGGAACTTTTCGTTAAAGTTTCCTAAATAAAAACCGTCCAGCTTAAGTTTTATTTTATTTTTCTACGCCGAAACCGAACAATAGCCATTATTTTATGACCAATATACCCCCATTATTAACTTAAATTACCAAATGAAAAGGAAACGTACGGAGTGGATAATGAAGTGGCATGGTAACGGAAGGAGGCAAGGGACGTTAGCGTCCAAGTAATGAGAAGTTCCGGGTTGGTTGGGTGAAATACGCCATCCGGCGTTGGAGTTACGTGCCGGCCGGGCTCACAACAAAACTTGCCGATACCACCTATGGTTACCCGCGCCCCAGCCTAGCCTACCCTATCTTAGCAATACTTGATTAGACTGAGCAACCTTCGACCGTCGTTTAATGGAGTCCACATTGTTAAGAAGAAATATTATCATCAGTCGTCCACGCTTTGTCAAAATTATCTTATCATTGATGCATATGGTCCATTGGGATGGGACAATTGGTCACAAATGTGTAGATCAACTTAGTCGCACATACATATCTGGCCATTGATAACTCACGAGAAACGAAAAAGATTATCTCTGGATCTCTTCCTCCTAATCTATCAAGTTCGGAGATTCAGGTCATTGAAATTTGATAAAACGGTTAAAGTTATTATAACTTTTAAAGTGAGCCCCTGTTTGTAGCCGTTGGATCAAATTTCAATAGTTCGAAGCTCCGAACTTGATGGTTTAGAAGAAATGGATCCGGAGAGGAACCCTTCCAACAAGGAACCATTTGCTAGGTCAAAACGTTCAATCTCATTGGACAAGCTTGTAATCTACGTGCGGGAGCTGACCTATATGCTTTGATGCATGGATTATCCCACATGCGACTCTAAGGTTGCTTAATTTGTGAGAAATGTTGATGGGAGTGCCTAACTAAAAGAGCTCTCAAACCCTGTAGAACTAACATTGAATGACAATAATTGAAGTCACATAATTTTATAAGAACAATACTTGGATATTGCTCGTTTTTGCTTTTATCTAATTAAATTAAGACACGTGTCCAAATAATTAAAATTTTAAGCACAAATTGGACATGTGTCCAAATCTAATTTGGTGAAAGCAGAAATTCAGCAGCCAAGTATTGTTCATTTTATAAAAAGTGTAAGACAACCGAAGTTTTTCTCTCTCGATTGACCATAGCTTTCTAATTTTTGTTTTAAAAACAGAGACCAGCTAATGACGAAGCCACGACAGTGATGAGCACGTCACATATGATAACTGATAAATCAATATCTTAGCAAAAACAAAAATACAACCAATATTGTGATAGGAAAACATAATGCTTTATCATTACTTAACTTACTAAACATGCTTTTCTTTGATTACGATTTGTATCGGATTCTATCATGTACATGCTGGGTTGGATAGAACACATTGTCACTCTTTTCTTTTCTTTTTTGTTTTTTCCTTCTTACTTTTAACTCTTACATAATTATATGTACACATTACATATGTTAAGAATCGTATTCATTCATTTCCTTCGTTGGACAGGTTGGACCGAACCACAAAACTCCTATAGTTTCCATGTCCATTACTCCAAGTTTCTGTGTCCCATTACTTTACCGGCTTCCTCAGTTCGAGAACCCGCCCAAATGGTTGCGTTACGGTCTTCTGTGTCGATGAGCTCTTCGCGCAATGCCTTCCGGAAAATTGGCATTGATATGCTTTTCTTCAAGGACTTCAGGCAGCTAAGATCTCCACTCATAAGTTGTACCACCTGTAACCACAATGCAATTTTAAAAACCCATGTGCTTCGTGAAAAAGCACTTAGCATTTCTATTACCTAGAAGCACTTTTAAACTTTTTTTTCAAAATGCAATCAGAAACGCTTTACCCCTTCCATAAGCAAATCCAAATAGGTCATAGTTTATGAAACAAACAGAACAGAACAGAACATACCTGACTCATACTTGGCCGGCGTGTCGAGGACTTGTGTATGCATAAAGAAGCAGCCAACAATACGAGATTCATCTGGCGACGGTTGTACTCATCAGCTAGAGAAGGATCAACCAAGTCTTTGATTGAATTCTTCTTCAGCAAGGGCCTTGCCTATAAAAGTACAGAAATAAACTCTGCGTTCTGAATATTATTCGACTTATTTAAGCAAAATTAACGAAACAAAGATATACAGCATATGCTTGTGGAATTCAAGCGTGAAAGAACAGTAGAAAACTTGCCCACATAACAAGGCTTTGCTGCGAGATATCTAGAGCTCGTCGTCCAGTGACTAGTTCCAAGAGCACCACACCATACGCAAACACATCAGTTTTCTCATCTACTATGCCGTGCAGTAGGAACTCGGGCGCAAGATAGCTGTGAATTGTGAGAAAAATATATAAGATCTAGACAAGCTAAAATCTTTGATAGATAACAGAAGATGAAGCAACCATAAGATATATACCCAAATGTGCCCTCAAAATTTGATATAGTGTGGTGAGTCCATGTCTCCGGTAACCATTTTGCAAGACCAAAGTCACAAATCTGTGCGGAAGTCATCCAGAATCAGTCACCGTATTCATACAACTTAATAGTCGAAGCAAAAAGAGTACAACAGAACGAAGAAATTCAAGCAACAAAACAGAAAAGTTCAAAAGATCATACCTTGGCCTCAAAATCGTCGGTGAGCAAAATATTTGCAGCCTTAATATCTCTGTGGATAATTCTCCTTTGACAACCCTCATGAAGATATTGCAAACCCTTAGCTGCACCTACTGCAATTTTATACCGGATGCCCCAATCGAGTTTCTCTTCCTCTGAACCTATAAAAGTAAACGTCAGTTAAATATATTCTAAACTACTCTAATTTACTGGGGACGGGGATTCAAAAACTGTGGGTATACTTTCTGTTAAATGAAAATTTTGATGGCAACAAAAACTGTGGACTAACCATAAAGGACAGAAGCCAAGCTTCCCTTTGTAGACAGCTCAAGAACCAAATGCATGCCTCCTTCAACCCCATACCCAATTAGCCTGGCAGTATTAGGATGATTCACATGAGCCATGATTCCGATCTCCGCCAAGAAGTCCCCGGTGATCTCCTCCAGCGTTCCCCTGGTTAGCCGTTTGATTGCCACAGGTTGCCCATTTTGCAGACAGCCCTTAAAAACTTCAGCATAACCCCCCTTTCCAATCAGATTTTCTGCATCAAAACACAAGCATAACAAGTTAACAACCATCACAATGCGTTTATAAAACGAAATCGCTAACTAATCTTTCCGAAATTGGCATGCTGAAAAGGGAAAATGTAACAAGTCTACTAACCGTGGCTAAAAGATTTGGTTGCGGCCTGCAGCTCATACAGGGAGAAGTTCTTCCACGGTGACTTGAAGGGGTACAGCATTTCAGCATCATCTGCATGAAATTTCGGCCAGATAATCGCCCTCATGCTGCTGCTCATTCTCTTTGAGAATTTCTGCAGCGGACGCACTGTCGTGGCTAAAGGTTTTTTGGACTTGGATGTCAACAATTTAACAAGTCCACCCCACCTGGAACTCTGTTTTGAATTCTGGTTAGCTTCTGAATCCGGCGTGGGCTCTTTCTCGGAGCTCGTTTCGGAATTCGAGCTCCGAAAATAGTCCTCAAGAACTCCCTTGGGAGAGTAAGCATCAGCCTTCTCCTTCATTTTCTAGAAAGATCAGAACTCGCCAAAATTCCAAGTCTTTTCAATTCACCGAGCTGTTCATCTGTTCCTCTGCATTGAAAAAAAACACTCAAAAATTAGCTGAAAATTCAGAAAATATTTAAAGGGTTGAGAAAAATTGCATAAAGTTCAAAACTTTAGAACAAAAGTGTGGGAATCCATAAAGTCCAGGTAAAATAATTAAGACCCAATTAAGATAAACAAAAAACTGAGGAATGAGGCAAAACTACAAACACAAAGTGTACAAAAACTTAGATGCAAAACTAACAGAAAAAAGTATGAGAAATTTTGGAATTTTGAGCACACCATGGCGACTGAGCAGAGAAGGTTCTGTTACATTCCCCATAGAAAAGTGGAATCATTAGAGAGAGATAGAGAGAGTGTGTGTGTGTGCGCGCGCGCGCGTGTGAGTTTTCAGAGATTTGGAAGAGGAGGAAGAAGAAGAAGAAGGAAAACAGGTGGACTTGGATTCAGAGTTACTCTAACCGCTTCAACGGATGGCTTCCTTTTCAAGGTTTCCCGGGAAACTATTCACAAATAATTTTCTTTTGGCTTTTTTTATCCATGGTCATTGAGATTAATATAAATTCCTCAATTTTGTTTTTGAAATTAAAATGGATAGAAGTAGTTCTTAAGAATGTCCACCGTCAATCATTTTGATTATGCTATAAGAAACATTCGTTAAATTGAGAGTATTTTTGTCAAATCAATCTCTCATTTTGAACTAATGTTTTCTTCAATTTAACGAAGATCTTTCATAAAAAAACCAAAATAATTGAAGAGTGGACAACCTCAAAGACTAAAATAATTGAAGAGTGGACAATCTCAAAGACTGCTTCCATCGATTTTAAATTTCAGTAATCATTTTAAAAAATAATATTTGATAATTAAAAAAATAATATATATATATATGGTAGGCAGGGGTATTTCTGTTCTGTGTCTATGTGGAGCGTATAACCCTAATACGATTTGGTCCGGACATACATGGGATTTTGTGGTCAAAGTCGATTTGGTCTCCATAAGGATATGCCATGTTGGATAATCTAGGATGAGGATCCTCTCCTGAGTTTAGGAGGCTGAGCTTTTTGAGCAAACTCATCTGATCGTTGAAATTTGATCAAACGGCTACAAATAGGGGACCCCTCTAAGCTCAGCCTCCTAAGCTCGGGAGAGGATCTTGATCCATAATCTAGCACGTGGAATTTGACGCTAGACCTATTTTTTTTCTTAATTCAACAATCGAGATAATAATATACGAGATTTGAATTTAGAATATCTTTTAAATTGAATAAAGAATAAACTAAGCGGTCATGGACTCTTACGTTCACTTGAGTGAAACTTTAACCTAGTTCTCTTTGCTCCACGATATAATTTGTAATATTTGTTTTAATAATTCTATTCTACGTGGGAAATTTTATAATTTGTAAAAAAAAAAAAAGAGACTATGTAGCTTAAAGGAGATTGGTAAAATGCTGGTAGATATCTTAAAGCCAAATATCTGTGTAATAGAAGGAAGAAGAAGAAAAACAAATATACGTTGCATTTTCTCGTCATATTGTGGATGTAGATGATGCAAACTAATGAGAGAATCAAACTCGTGATATAAATGTGAATTCATAGATAAAGTGCTCTACAATCGACACTAGAATTTAACAAAAAAATTGTGATTACCTTATGTGGCAGAAGTACGCGTTGAATACCAACTAGCTTTTAGTATAACAGTGCTCATCTTCCCGATATTAAAATATCTCTCAAGTTCGAAGTCTTCTTGTATGATGAAATACACAAAAGTTTGGTTAACGATGTGAAACCTACCGAATACAACTACTTATAAAGGGCTTAGATAGAAAATATATTGCTTTATTACACTAGGAATCCTTAAAGATGTAGTAATTCAAGATCGGAAATAAATTAAAGTAAAAACTAATCCTAAAGATTTTAGGGCCCTTTTTTTTTGTTTTTTTTTTTGTTTCTAAAGGAACAATATTGGTTATGGGAATACCTACTGAGAATATGATTAATTTATTTTTGGGCAAGTTTCCCTAGGGTGAATTTAGGGCTCCTTTATAAGTGCTTTTAAAATGACAGAAATCGATTTTTGTGAAATTGTTTTTGGAAGAAACACTAGATATGTGCTTCATGCAGGAAGCACTTCAAGTGTTTTTTCAGGATTCATATGAATTTTTAATAAACATTGGTTTCATAAACATTTTCACCAAAAATGCTTTCAGTCATTTTAAAAGTACTTCCAAACAGACTCTTAATGTGCATTAAGTGGTGCCGTTTGGTGATGGCAGTCTTGACTCCTGAAGCTTAGGGTTTTGGACCTTTGGTTGTGTAAGTTTACATACGATTTTGCTAAATTTTAGTTATTCGGCTTATCTAATATTTGTGTGGTTTTAGTCCGTTTTAGTTTCGTTTTCTTATATTAGTGTGCATTGTCAATAAAAAATCGCCGCAATTAGGAAAGATTTTTTTTTTAAATTTTCAATTAATTATATTATTACACATGTACATGGTCGTCTTCTTGACATTCGGCACACTATAAATTTTCTTCACACATAGGTGTGCCTGTCTGATAGTGATGTGGACCTTTGCATAAGACTGTCCACAGTCAATTAGTTGAACTTAATAGGGGACAAGGATCCTCGCCGGATCCCCTTCATGGGGATCCTAGGGATCAATGTATGTGGGCCGTTGATCGAAAATCGTGCGGTCCAAATTAAATGCTTTTTATATTTTTAAAAGTAACATAACCTCGTTTTACGTGAAAAATATAAAAAAAGAAAAAACTGTGACCGCACGATTTTCGATCAACGGTCTAGATATGTTGATCCCTAGGATCCCCATGGAGGGGATCCGGCGGGGATCCAATTCCCTTAATAGGATTGGTAACCTAGCCTATCTCTTATGGTTGATGTTTGGTGCCTAATTAATAATGAATAATAATATAAATATAGAATTAACACACAATCTTAGTAAAATAATAATCATTATGTACAGATGCAAAAGCAATACTGGTCCATGATTAAGACTTTGTAAGGTGGTATATGAATATCGCATTGCTTTGTGACTTTTGTGTGGAGCATACCATGAGTAAAGAGCTATACTGATCAATTTTAGTAATCATACATGCTATATCTGCTAAAAGTCCGTAATATAGGCACATACGTCATATATGATTGTATAAGTTGAGAAACATTTGAAAAAAAAAAAAAAACTTCTCTTTACTTCTATAATGACATATGACGTACCGCCCTAGATTTCGAACACATTGAAAAATCTATCATTATCCGCATATGATTAGTTAATTTAGTAGAATTCGGTCTTTATTTAGTTAGAGATCTCATATTCAACTCATCGGAAGGACTTACGTGGCAGAAGGTCACTACTGCTACGACGTTCCGTGCCACGTAAGTACGTTGAAAATGATTAATTGTTCCTTTGATATTAGGAAATTATTATTAGCACTCCAAAAATTTCATTTTGCACTTCAAACTTTCTATAATTAGAAATAAAATACACTTGTTAGGAGTGCAGAATGACATTTTTGGAGTGTTAATAACAGTTCTCTTATTTTATTTTAAGAGAAATGTTGAGGAGACTCTTTCAAAAGTGAGACTCTCCATAGATTCTCCGACACCTCTTTGTCTTATCGCCATCATTCCCTTCAGTTCAGTCGATCGATCTTCTTGGCGAAACAAATTACCATTCATGAAAGAGGATAAAGTAATTTAATGATTTATTAGGTTTGAATTTAACATTTTTGTAACAAAATGAGGTGAAGTAAGATGAAATGAGATGAAATGAGTTGAAAATAACAATTTCAACTTTCAACGGGCAATTCAATTAATAAGCCTAAATATTATTGGTTTCGACCCGACGAACACTTCCTTAGTGACTTTGTAATAATTTCAAATGCAATGATCACTCCAGTTCACTTTGCATGAAATATTCAAAACCCTCACGCAAGGAATTTAGATTATGAGAATGATTATGGACAATCTTCAATCGCAAATCAAGAAATCGTTCCAACTAATCATACCCATCATACAGTATTAATACATTTTTAGGTTGTCTTACATAGACTTTATAATTTTTTGTAAGACTCGATAACCTGACGTAAAGCGATACGAAAATAATAAGTTTTGGGTCAACCTGTTAATAAGTAAATCATTAAGGTCATGCATTAAGGACCTATTAACGAGTCAAGTCAAGTCACCTGTTACGAACCCAATAAGATATCGTTTGTTAGATCTAGACATTCGACATGACAATTAATTTCTTGCATAACCCTTTAACCCGACATGAAACCACATGACCAGTTTATTAATCGAGTCACGTCACCTGCTAAAAATTCGTTAAGATAACAGATTTGACATGACACGATCCGTTTGTCAGGCCATATATATATATATATACACACATAGTTGATGCATAACTAATTATATATAATCCTACAGAGTCGCTTGTTTCTTAAGCTTATAGATCATACCACCAATCCATGAGTAATAATATAATTTTACGAAAAATAAAAATTATGTCGAAATGATTCAGAGACAGCTCTAAATTATGTATTCCAGTAGGTGGGAAATTTCAATCCAAGCTTATTTAAATCAGGTTCAGATATCCTAACTGACCAACGAACTCTCTTATTCTCCCATTAAAAATTAAAATAACAGAAAAAAAAATCGTTGTAAAATAAGTCTTAGTTTCGATTCACATGAATAGTGAAAGCGACATTTATTTGTGATAGGTTCAGTATTTTTAGTGAAAAATTATTCTCCTAGTTGTGATTTATCCCCACTTATATACCTCTTCTATTGTAACACTGTAATTAACTGCAGTATAAAATCTTTATATATTGGCTCGTTTGTTAAAAAAAAAAAAAAAAGATTGATGAAGTACTGGTATTTTTTTGTTTGTTGAGAAAGTAAGATATTCATTGAATAGAGCAATACGTACATAAACGAGGATAGGTTATGAAGTACTGGTATTGAAAGTTGACGTTTTAATTAATTAGATAAAATTAAAATAGCAACAAAGGATGCATGACTTAATAACATATTAGCAATGTCTATATCAAAACAGTGGCGAAGCCAGGAATTGACGGGGGGAGGGGCGAAATTTTATAGGACAAAAAGTCTTAAAAATGTAGACAAGCAAATCATTTTAGATAGTAGACAATATTAATGTTTATTATAACTCAGTACCTAAAAAAATAAATGTATTCATTGTGAAATGACCAAATACCCTTAGTTAAGATGTGTTCAATAAATATAGACCTCTGAGTTTAAATTCAATTTCTTATGTTTTCTTATTTTATTAATTATTTTTCATACTCACGAATGTGTGGACAAAAGCATAATCAAATTCAAAGTTATCGCGGTTGAGTTGTGATTTTTGGGAAGGGCATATTGATATGATACAAAATATGGTGGATCTTAAATAAGAAAAGAATGAAAGATAACAAAGACAGAAGTATAATAATAAAAAGGAAAACTAATGAAAATGGTTTGAAAACTTTGAGTTTTAACGATAAAGACAAAATAAAGGGTAAAGTGAATTGTACTATGTTTGAATTTTTAGTGTAAAAATATGATTTTTCGTTAAAGTGAACAGTACCGCGGGTTTTTCGTTAAAACTCTCATAATAAAATATGGTGGAATACAAATAAATCATTAAAAAATAAATAAGGATAATAAAGAGAGTTTGAAGATGGCGGGGTAAGAGAAAAAAAAGGGGAAATGAGATGAAATGTTAGCAAGATGGTGGGGTCAGTTGAGATAGAAGAAATAAGATAAATAAATGAAAAATAAGCAAAAACCAAACGGCGCTGTGTGGAAATATCAAAGAGCATCATCTTCTTCGCGTGTTGCAGCTGTGTTCTGCAACTACACTTTTTAGATTCCGTTCTAAACATAAACCAAGTTTTGCTGCCCAGCTCCCTCTAGTCTTGCCTAATCTCTCCTAGATCCGACTGATCAGAAGGGCGACTACTCGCTCCTGGGCTACTTTTCCGGCGAGAGGAGGGGCTGAACCGCGCTCCAGTCGTCTTTTTCTGACGAGGGGAGTGGCAGCCGCCACTCCTTGCCCTCACGTGGCTTCGCCACTGTATCAGAATAATCTGGGATATTCAAAAATATTCTCAGAAGCTTGTCAATGGAATTTCTGCATGCTTAATAAATAAAAGAGGTTTTTTAGCTAAAATAATTTTTGAGATTGACGTAAATCCTTAATTTAGTCTCTGGTAATGAAAATCAATGGAAGTTGTTCCTGAGTTTGCCCACCGTAAATTATTTTAGTCTCTCTAGGAAAAACTTGTCAATATCCTCGTTAAGTGAAGGAGTTGATTTAACAAAAACACCTTTAAAAAAGTCGTCATGTGGTGGTTCACGTAACAATTTAACGAAGATATCAACAAAAATTTTCACAAAATGATTTACGGTGGACAAATTCATGGACCACTTATGTCGATTTTCATTGTAAGGGACAAAGTAAGCCAATCTCAAAGATCATTTTGTCTAAAAAGCCATTTAAATTCCTCAACAAATATAAAAGAAAACAAGTTAAGCTCCTGCATTGCAAATGCTTATATTTGTTATTTGTTTCTTTCTTGGATAACCAGAAATATCAAGACACAGTATTCGTGTGCAAGTTAGCATAGATTATTCTTTTTTGGATTTTTAGTAATATCACACGCAATACCTTGTGGGGATGATGTCAAATAATTGTCCATGTGATGTGGGATATGTTGAGGCAATCACAAGATAAGCAATTTTCTTCCCATTTTTGCGAGGACCTGAATTGTCTGCCCTCCCCCTTTCCCTTCCCTTCCCTTCCCTTCCCATCTCCTCTGATTTATGTGGTCACGGTTAAGTCACGTTAACATTTTATATTGATTTTTTTTTATAAAAATAATAAGACAAAAAACCATGGGAATATAAAATGTTGACGTGGTTTAACCGTGACCACAAAAATATGAGGGAATGGGAAGGGCAGGGGATGGGGAGGGCAGACAATCCATCTCCTTTTTGCGATGACATAAAACGGTTTTTTGATCAATAATTACCTTAATAAATATTATAAAATCAGGCTCGTACACGAGAGAAATTTATATGTCTCAACATGTTATGATATGAGTAGATGATAAAGTTGATATAAACAACATATATACATGTTATTATTTGAGTGAAATAATAAATTATGTGACAGTGCTTTAGCTACAACAAAAATTTGCTCCGCGTATAATGCCAAGATAATTGCTGAGCCAAGTTGGAAGTAGTTTGGTGTTGAAGTTGGTTCCTCCTTGTATTTTACAGAGGTGGATTTTCCTCTCTCTGTTTTTTTTAGTTGAAAAGAGAGCTGAAAGCTTCAAATCTTGGATAGGGAGAGAATCCAAGTTCCTTAGATAGAATCCAAGTCACTTGCATTGCTTTTGTTGATTCACAAACAATTGGGTGCATAACTGGTTTGTAGCTCAAGTCGTAAAAATATTTAATTTTATTTTGAGAATCCATGTGAATTGACTGAGACTTGTTTACTTGATGATATGAGCGGTCTATTATTTGTAACAACTCTTTGAGCTAGCTTTAGAGTACTTCAAAATCCAATCCAATTGTCAGTCAAACGAGTTTGTTGCGAAAGTGGTTAGCATTTATCGGTTTGTAACTCGAAGTAGTTAAAAACAGTCACACCTTTTGTTCAAAAAAAAAAAAATAAAAATAAAAATAAAAAGAACAGTCACACCTTCAATACCTGTTGAGGTTGTCTATCAAACCTCTTTTTTTTTGGACAATCTGTATGCAATTTACAATTGTATTCACCGAACCCGAATTCGATTCAATTTAATTTGAAAATCAAATAAGTTTATAGCTCAAGTAATTAAAAACGTTCATTCATACTTCGATTACAATTGAATTTGGTGAATCATACTCCAATCCAGCCAGAAATAATGGTGAACAGAAGATACAGAGAGATCAAGCTTAGTTTTTTTTTTGGAGAACAGATCAAGCTTAGTTTCGTGCAATGTATACAAGCCCAAAAACCAGCCGAAAGATCTTGTCGACTTTCACATATTAAATCCATTGGGCCTAGGGTTAGTTACGTTGAAAGCATGCCCATTTTCACAGGGGCTTTTAGATCTAGATCCAAAAACATAAATAGTTTTTAGGAATGAGTTCAATTATCTAATTACATGTTTTTATTTCTTTTATACTCATTTTATATTTTTTTTAAATATTTAAAATCAATTAAAATCTTCTAATATTATGTATTTTTCAACTCCAAAAAATCTAATTAATATCTTACAACAAAAAAAAACTAATATACTAACATAAATTATCTACAAAACATTATACTTTAACTCAAGTAACAAATATATGAATATATATTATACCTGTAAGCGAGATATGAAACCTAACTAAAAGGTAGGAAAAAACATAATATACCTACAAGCAAGACACATTAATTTGTGATACGTTGATTATAAAAAAGAATCTGTCATATAGATACATAAAAATAATTAACCTGTGATATAGGTTGATTATAAAAATTAAAAATAAAATATATAAATGGGGTTTAAAGCATGAGGAAGAACAAGAAATAACAAAAAAAAAAAAAAAATAATCAAAGAGATATTTAGGAAGGAATTTGATTTTTATAATAAATCTTATCATTGAATAGATAACTATTGATAATAAAATAATTAAATTTAAGGAATTTGACTTATTTTAATAAATTGGACCATTCCTATTATTGGCTAAAAAAATTGGACTTATATCAAGTTTTCCCAACTCTGATTTTAATTGCTTTGCATACGAGTATTGTACATGGTCTTCTTTTTACGATTCGAGAACGATCAATTGGATGATATCTTAAATCTATCATACATTATTATATTAATGTCATTTTTCGTAATTGATTAAGAATACCACCACTGTTGCACATAGGATGAAGAAAGTTTCTCATTAAACCGATTATCCTATATGTCTCACTCATCACATGTACAACGAAATACTAAGACATATAGTAGGCAGTGGTGAACTTAGGATTCTAATTTCGGGATGTTTCGGTGTTAAAGTACAAGTTTTTTAGATAGAAGCAGATTGCGAATGCGCAAATTTTTCTTAGTTCATCACAGAGGCGTTTCGTCAAACACTTGGTGAGCTTATCGTCGTCAGTCAAATCATGTTGCGCACATGTTAACAGATACGACATTTACCGAAGCAGCCTGATAAGCGATATTGAGAGAATTTGTCCAATGCTGTCGACACAACCTGTTGAGATATGCCTAACAAATATTACATCAAGCACTTGGTAAGCACAAAAAAGACTAATACCAAACATTCGAAAAGTCATCGAAAGATCTTCACATGTATACATTTTAAATCCCGAAAAGTCTTGAAACAACCTTAATCCCAAGATACATCCGTCCTGGCAATAAGTCCTAATTAGACACATTTTTTTTTCCCATGAGCTGAGTCACAGTGATAAAGTTAAAGTGGTTGCGGAGACTACGAAACAGACAAACGTATCCTAACGGCCAACCGTGATTAGAAAATTAAACAAACACACATTGGCTGGCATGCGAATATACGTACTACGCACAGCACACACTCGTTGAATTATAATTGACCGGCGCATGATTAAAAATTAAAATGCATTATAAATTTGCCAAATTAATATGGAAAATGGGCATGTCTATTAGTATTACTAATATTCGTGTATTTAGTTAGAGTCTCGTACGTTTGTAACCTCGTGATATATTTTTTTTTATGTATTTTTTCTTTTGAGCTTATGTCCAAAAAAATAAAACAAAAACTAATTAAAAGAGCTTGAAAATTTTGAGTTTTAATGATAAGAACAAAATAAATGGTAAAGTAAATAGTACCTGGATTGACTTTTTAGTGTAAAAATGTGATTTTTTGTTAAAACAAATTGTACCAATAACTTTTCGTTAAAGTTTTCAAAAATAAATTTACTCGAATATGAATATAAAAATATAGAATAACATTGTTAAGTCGTGACAAGATGCTAGCTAGGTTTAGACTATAGAATCAACTTGGAAAGTGAAGACGACTTCTCAACCGAAAGTAAGATAGTTTTGGAAATAACGAGAAGAGATCTTCTGTGGATCTATTCTACCAAGATCATCGGATTAAGTGATCCGAACTTTTCAAATTTCATCCAACGGTAAAAAATTATTACAGCTTTTAAGGGGTCAAAACAGATGAACCGTTGAATAAAATTTGAAAGGCTCGGATCACTTGATCCGGTGACCTTGGTGGAAGAGATCCGTAAAAGATCCGAATCTCTTCTTGAAAATAACTTATTGGTTAGCTGTATATGTTTGAATTTAAATATTGTGCACAAGTGTTGTTTTTTAAACGTGACACTAATATTTTGAGATGCATGCATATTATTAGCATGTGGAACTTTATTACAATGTATATTCTATATGCTATGCACGGATTGAGGTTAAAGTCAGATGAGACGATTGATATTTTTACTTACTTGAAATGAGAAATCAAAAACTTATGAAGTTGACAATACATCACAGAATGAGCATATACAAGAATGGGCATTTATACGAACAAATACTTTTGTAATCAGTCTAACTATGTATTTTTTAGTATTCGATTACGTAGGTTGTTTCATACGTGTTGATAAACTCATGAAAATCAAGAATCGAAACAACCTCAACCATCACAGAATGGTCCAGTAATCGGGACAATTTCTAGCTCCGTATTCTACACAGCACGTTCTGCGTTCAATTTCTAACGCCGATGAATCATACGATGATGATAAAAGAGAGATTAAAATATCTATGTAAGTCTTCTCAATTCCCAAAAAAATAAACTACGTGACGAAGCCCCAACTGATCTCTTTTTTTTGTTTTTTAAATGGAAACAACCTGTCAACACCCATTCTAAGTTAAATGATTACTCGACTAATTAAGGTTAGAGAATTCAAATCTTCTTCCATGCCAAAAAAGCTAAAGGACTACTTGTCTACCTTCTAGAAGGAAAATCGTTGTTAAAAGGTGGTTCTTTTTGACCAATTTTTTGTTTGTTTTATTGGTATTAGTATTTCGTTTTAAATATCACTGCAATGACATTTTTTTTACATAATATTATGTATTCGATTTCAGATACTATCACAATAACGTTTTCTCACGTAACATCGTGTGATCAATTTTAAATACCGCTGCAATAACGGTCTTTTTACATAGAAGTCAGCAGCGCAGGAAGCTGCCATACAGCTTTCTCTCAGCTCGCCACCTACTCCAACTCAGTCATCGCCAGTTCCATCAACCTTCAAATTGGCTGGCTGGACTAAATTATACAGCCACAGTAAGCACTTGTTCTCCGCCGCAGTAAGCACTTCTACTCCGCCGCAGTATGCCCATCCAAACAGCCCCTTATGAGACCGTAATGTCCTCCTCCTTCATCTTCCTCTTCCTCCTCCTCCTCCTCTCCTTCCTCCCCACCCCGTCCCTCTCCCAGCTAAACGCCACCGTTCAGTGCCCCCTCAACTTCACCATCCTCCGCCAGTTCGACCCGGGCTCCCGCAACCGCCGACTCTACGACCTCAACACCGAGTGCCAGTACCTCGTCCAGGGCCTCCGCTTCGTGGACTCCGATTACCTCCGCCGCACCGGCAACTTCCTCCCCCCGCTCAACGCCTCCGAGTCCTGCTGGGCCGATTACCAAGACCTAGCCAACGAGTTCGTCCCCAATTTCGACATTCGCGCCAACTGCGGCTACCAGACCAGCTGGATCTCCGAAGGATGCACGAACGTCTCCACCAAGTCCCAATTCGAGTCCCAAGTCGGAAACACCTCGCTCAGTGACGTCGCCGCCGCCTGCAACCAGTCTCTCGAAAACGGCTCGCCCTGCGCCCTCTGCACCACCAGAATGTCCTTGCAGACCTCGCGGTTGACCGGCGAGTCCGTCGGAAACGTCTCCACCTGCACGGCGTACCCGTCCATTTACGTGGCGGCTTTTGTCGGACCGATCGATATGGGCACCGCCGAGTGCTTGTTCTCGCTCAGAAGCCCGGCGGAGAGCTCCGGTAAGAAGAAAAAGACTCTAATTTTGATTGTATTGGTTGTTTGCGGCGTCGGATTGCTGGTTGTGGTCGGCGGCGTTTGGTTTTTGTGGCATAAATATGAAGAATTTATGATTAGGAAGAGGAAAAAGGATGCTAGTGATAAAATCGAGCAGGGATTAGGTTCTGCTTTAGATTCAATTGGTGGAAGTACTAATTTAATTAAGTTTAAATACGAGGAGATTAGTGCTGCAACTAAGAATTTCTCTAGGGACAATATAATTGGGAGAGGAGGATATGGGAATGTGTACAAGGGTATTCTGGATGATGGTTCTGAAGTTGCATTGAAGAGGTTCAAGAACTGCTCGGCTGCTGGCGACGAGAATTTCGCCCACGAGGTTGAGGTGATTGCGAGTGTTAGGCATGTCAATCTTGTTGCTTTGAGAGGTTATTGCATCGCCACTACTCCTTTGGTGGGTCACCAGAGGATCATTGTGTGCGATTTGATGAAGAACGGGAGTCTCCATGACCATTTGTTCGGTTCATTTGAGAACAAGCTTAGTTGGCCGATTCGTCAGAGGATCGCGCTGGGGACGGCGAGGGGATTGGCTTATTTGCATTACGGGGCTCAACCAACTATTATCCATAGGGACATCAAAGCTAATAACATACTTTTGGATGAGACATTCGAGGCCAAGGTAGCAGATTTTGGGCTCGCGAGGTTTACACCTGAGGGAATGACGCATGTGAGCACGAGGGTGGCTGGAACGATGGGTTATCTTGCTCCAGAGTATGCGTTGTACGGGCAGTTGACAGATAAAAGTGATGTGTATAGTTTTGGTGTTGTGCTCCTTGAACTTTTGAGTGGAAAGAAGGCGCTCCATGTGAGTAATGATAATCAACCGTCACCTGTGACTGATTGGGCGTGGGAGTTGGTGCGGAAAGGAAGACCGCTGGATGTTATTGAAAATGATATGCCAGAGAAGGGTGCACCCGAAGTTCTAGAGAAGTATGTATTGATTGCTGTTCTTTGTTCTCATCCGCAGTTGTATGCTAGGCCAACGATGGATCAGGCTGTGAAAATGTTGGAAACAGATATATCGGTTCCATCAATTCCCGAAAGACCAATTTCCCTTGTGGCAGATATTGACGATATTGAAAGATACAGCAGCAGTGGCTCAATCCAGCTCTCTACTACAGGTGGTTTTCAGACTTTTACATTCGAAAGTAACCTACCTTCTAACCCTTATAGAGACGGGGAAAGTTCCGGTACCAGAGAGAAGGGTTGTGACTTGTGAGTTAATTAACTCGAAGAAGAAAGGAGTAGCGACTCTCTGGCTTTGACAGTTCCACTAATAGGTATGTTCACCCTGGTTTGTTTTGTTGGCGCAGATTGTGTGGTTTTGTATTGAAATTTCTCATTGTAAATATGAAATAGATGCATGATCAAACCCGATTCTTTACTCAAGTCAAATAGAACACATTAAACATATATTACTGTCATTGTCCTCTGTTGCTTGATCCCCTAGAAGATAGAAAATATGGAAGCTTAGTCAATGTCACACTTAAGTTATTGAAGCGTAATCCGAAGATGTCAACTTCGTCCTCACATCGTAGGGTCATAGTTGAATGTTATCCTTTTGCTACGAGTATCTGATGTTCTTTTTGTTTACGGTGTATGCATACATGCTAAGATGCGTAATTAATAGCGGTCATCGTAGACTGGTTGGTTTAATGGTATTGATGTATATATTCGATTGGTTATTTCACAGTCCAATGCAATGAAATCAAAAACCAGTACAAGGTAGGTAGTCTCATGTGACATGAATCGTCTTTTCAAGGACCAATTCTTACGTCCTGCTGCCTGTTTACGTCCCCACCCCCATCGCGTCTCTTGTCAGTGTAACGCAATATAAGGGCGGATGGACATAAGAATTTCTCCGTTCCCATAATCTTTGCCTATAATTTGTTTTGACAGAGTGGGCACCGGGGTCTCAAAGCTGTCGATGCATATGGGAGGTAGATCTCTGTCTGTATATGCAAATTGTTTTCAAACGTAGGAGTATGATTAGGCAGCTTCACTTGTCAAATGTCTTGGGTCCACAGCCTTCTCACTATCGAGCTTTGCTCACCCGCACATTTCACATGTGAACGGTTGAGATTTAACTAAATCATTTTTTTTCCACTCTGTGAACCGTTCACTTGTGAAGAAAAATGTGCGGGGAGATTTTCCACCATCAATCAAATTTCCTGTTTAGAGATTCTTTTCAAGTCTGAAGTGCGTGACTAATTGGACTGAAGACCGCAAATAATAGATTATCATTGTAATTACAGATATATTTAGATATGTCTAGATCGACAAAATCTGTCATTTCATTTGAATTTGTGTTCCTATCTTATTTTCTGGGTTAGAGACAAGTGGAGTCTTGTAGCAACGTAAATGTCTGATCCCTGCACCCTAATAGACCCGACTTATCAACTGTCGTCCACTGATATTGTGACAAGTAGATTATTAGCCGTTGATATTTTAACATGTGAATTATTAGCACCAAGAGTTAAATAAGATCTAACCATAAATAGAAAATTAAAATGAACAAAGCAAAGGCTTGCCTATTTAATTCAAGGTGCAAGGCTGTAAAGCCTGAAAAGTGAAATAGAACCTTATGTTTTGTCCATTCCAATCTAAGGTGAAATCGTGAATTTGATATTCGTTTGAAAATGCTTTTAAAATGATTGAAAATGCTTTTGATGAAAATAATTTTTTAAACCAATTTTTAGTTAAAACGCAAGTGGATTCTGGAAAAGCATTTGAAGTGACACGCCCCAACCTCAATATCTCCGAATATCAGGGTAGACAAGTGCTGGCCGACATCCGAGGGTGACGAAGCCATTAAAAACATGCTTACCAGTAAGAATACGTGATTAGAACGGATTAAACTCAAGTAGAATCATGTTCAGAGCATACAACTACTCAAGAATAATAGGAAAGAATTATTATGAAAAGGTATGAACAAAGAAATGATACCTATACTGAGAAGACTCGAGATTACTTATGTTGTAGAGTCCTGACGTCGGGATCATGTGCCTCGATCCTAACTCCTGAGGGGGCGCAAAACAGAAAAGATGAGTGGACCAAAGTTTATAATAATAATACTAGTCATAGGAAAACCATTTTCTTTATGAATATACTATCCCCCTGTTTTGAAAACATATATAATACTACATATAGGTTTTATAAAAACCCTAGCATGCCATGCAAAACCTTCGTAAAACATGTACGTGTAAAACCATGCTAAAAAATGATGAAAACGTTGCCCGAAAGCAAATCTGTAAATCTCATCAGTGAAGTACTCAACTAGGGGTATCATAGTCGCACGAAGGCAGTACCTGTCCATCACCCGAAGGTGAAGCTATATAACCTGTCCATCACCCGAAAGTGAAGCTGAATAACCTGTCCATCATCCGTAGGTGAAGCTGAATCAAATAGCATAACATCCACACCGACACTAGCCGTGGCTAGTGAAGCTGTCCAACAACGCTTTCGACGGTGAAGCTGGGGGTATATAAATATATCATATCTCACTCCTCCATCATCTGTGTCCTATGGCCATAGACATAATACTCGTGGTGTGCAGATGTGACGTATGATAACCCACTAGGCAAGTACCAAAACATATCTCAAAATCTCAAGCCAAATCACCAAAACTCAAGGGTTCGAAATCTTATTTCATAAATCGTATATAAAACATATTCGTAAATTCAAGGAGTTTCATATATGCAATTCCAATAATACTTAACCGTTATTAAACGTAAATTCGATAAATTATAAATATTCCGTAAAACAATTAAATCATGAATTCTATATAAACCATAATTATAGAAATCCTAAAACATAATATAAAACGTATTAAATGCACGAAATATGAAATGCATGCTAGGATAATATTTTATAAAAATATATAAGTTTAGAAGGGGTCCACTCACTAGTTTTCCATTGCCCGAAAGCCGCTCGAACTATCGAGAATGTGATCACTTCCCGCCAACACGCCTAAACACAATTAGGAACCTATTAGTAAAACTCTATTAAAACATTAGAATTTGGGAAAACGGATGGCGGATTTGGATTCAGCACGTCGAAAAACCCAAATTTGACAGGAATGAAGATCTCGATGAAGGCCAATTTGTCCGGGAAAAGTCCTAATTCCACTAAAACCCGTCATAAACCCTATAAAGGGTGTTTCTTGATTCGTCCTCAAATCGACTCCGACGCTCCAACCAATGATTGGGCATTGTTTCTGAGCTCAAGGGAAGGTTAAGGGTGGTAGTGGTCGAAAGGTTTACCTTCAGAAATGGCGGATCTCGCCCGGACACCTTCGGAACCCACAAATTTCGTTCTTCCTCAAAACGGGGTCAATCTAGGTGTGTTTTGAGTGGAAATGAACGAGGGGAGGTTGGGTAGGTGTTTGGTAGGGGTGGTAGGCCGTGAATCGCAGGAAAAATGGGTGGAAAATCTGTCGAAAATTGTTGCAGGTGCGGGTCGGGTCGTGGGTCAAGGGGAACCCGGCCGATTCCGTCCATCTATTTTTCCCTCCTTACCCTCCTTGCTCTTTCTTCCCATTGGTCACTCACTCATCTCTCTTCTCTCGATTGGTCTTCACCTCTCCCTCCTTTCCTCTTTTATCTTCTCTCCCATCCGTCCATTTCTCCTTTCCTTCAATCTGGGCCACACACATAGCTTTCCAGATTTTGCTCCAAATTGCGTTCCGTTTGCACCTACGCGTTCATAGCGATGAGTACTACGAGAATATGTCAAGGAAACGAGTCTTACGTGACACAACAAGGCGGACAACATAAGTCAACGTATTTTCCTCGAAGGGCATTTTCATAAATTCACATTTTAAAATTAAAAAAATCGTAATAATTGGGGACGTGTCGTTACATGAAGTATTTCATACAAGAAGAACATAATTGGTGCTTCTTGCAGGAAGCACTTCCGTGCTTTTGAACTCATAAATATTTTTAGCAAAAATGTTTTTAGTTATTTTAAAAGTACATCTAAACGACTCCATTAACATGATTAACATGATTAGGATCTCATAGTTGATATATACATATATATATATATATATTTTTTTTTTTTAATTTATAATTTTTGTAATTGGTTTAATTTAATCAATTAATTTTGTTTTTTTTGCTTTTGTTCATGTGAAGCCAAAAAGGAAGCTCAAAGCTAACAATCAAAGGTGAACTTTTTCTCCAAAGAATGGTTGTTCAATGATTGAATTTTCCCTTTTAAGAAAGTGGTATTATGGTTAGGTTTCTCTTGGTATATGTTTTTCCTACCAAAAAAAAAAAATTCTAAAAATATTATCCGCCGAGATTTATTGGTCCAACGAATTTTCATATTTTCGGCTAAAATTAATAATTGCGGCAACCCCCGGCTAAACAAAGAGACAGAAGAGCAAATAATCAATGGAAAATTGGAAATTCTCAGAAAGCTTGGAATTTTTTTTTTCTCCGAAATGGTGATTAATCGGACCATAAAATTAATTAATTTCGAAGTAAAAAAAAAAAAAAATCAAGGGATTATAAAAAGAAAGAAATTTAAAAAAATTACTGGCAGCCATCTTGAGCAGACCAGACACCAGACCACACGGTCCACACCTACATCAGTACATCTTATCTTCTCTCTGGTGTCTATCTGATCATTTTTCCTCTTATTCTTACGTGATTATGATATTTCAATCTAATATTAACTCTACTAATCTTGAGGACGAGTTTTAGTGCAACAGAAATGTTATTTATTTATGACAAAAAAGTCACAGGTTCAAGTAGTGGAAACAGCTTATTTGCAAAACAAAAGTAAGGCTGCGTACGAGATATGTCTTTTTCCGACCCTCGCAAAGTGAGAAACTTTGTTAGCCTAAGAGCACCCTTAACTTGATCAATCTTAAAATGAATCTAATCTAAACGAGAGGAGATTCTGAACTTGAATTCAGACAAAAAATACACTGCTCTATCCAACTTGACTATGCGTGTTTTCTTAGTTATTTACTTAGACGACAATTTTTTACTTGCACGGTGATCTTACTGTCTGCATTGTCTGGCATGCAATTGGTAGCAAAGCTTTTGAGGAGTCAATTTGTAACTACTTGGAACACCACTGTCAATGTGAATCAGTGCCTAACTTTTACATCCCTTCTGGTACGTTGAAATCTCTCTCTCTCTCTCTCTCTCCACCTATAAGTAAGAGAACTTCCATGGTTTCCATTATTTCATAGTTTCTGCTCACACTTCCCATCTCTTTGAATCTTAGTTTGTTTGCTATTTATACAAGTTCTTCGAAGCCGTTCGAGTTAAAGTTTTGTCAGGAGCCTTGTTGTTAACCTTGTTGCCAAACTCCATCTATATAACTCAGGCAGGCATGGCAACCAAGGAGGATGTGGAGAGTGATGCGCAGGAGGGAGTACGAGCGCCGCTCATGGCGAACGTAGCGGGATCAGCTGGTGGAAGCGGGGGAGGGAACCTGTGGATGGTTTATCTCAGCACATTTGTTGCAATTTGTGGCTCTTATGAGTTTGGATGCTGTGTAAGTGATCGTTGTGCCTTTTTTTTAGCTTTTTGTTAAGATTTTAGAGAGACGGGCCAATGGTTCACTGAAAAATTGTGATGTTTAGATAGTTTATCTAACACTCTTGTATCGCTTTCAGGCCGGTTATTCTTCGCCTACTCAGTCCGCAATCCGGGAAGATCTCAGTTTATCATTATCTGAGGTATGGAAGTGATTAAAACATCTATAACTCATCCAAGCTGTTTAGTCTGGATGGTTAAATTACGAGTCAAAATCCATATCTGCAGTGAGATATGAGTGACGGGACGAACTTTCTTACATCTGGGACGCCATGGTAGCGGTTGGATATCCAGAGCCAGTGAACTTCCATGTGCTTCAACTTTTTCATGTAACAATTGTGTTACTGCCTTGGGATATACAACCACCATGGCATCCCAGGTGCAAGTAAATTTCTCTCGTGACTGAGTGTTTTGTATTGTCTGCCGAGCCATTGCTTTTGATCTCTGAGGCAATACAGGGGAAGCAGACCTACATAGCATGCGTGAATAGTTTCAGATTCAAGAAAAAAAAACGTAAAAATTAGTATCGAATATGATTTAGAGATTTGACAGTACAGTGGGAGAATTTTCTCGAAGCAATTCGATTATACTTTCAGCACAATGCCTTCGCAAATTTTCTTTCAGTTAACCTGCTGGTTTTTCCTTTGTATGCAGTATTCAGTGTTTGGTTCCATTTTGACATTTGGTGCAATGGTAGGAGCTATCACTATCGGACCTATCGCCGATTTTCTTGGCCGAAAAGGGGTATGAATTCAAAATTCGTGTTCATAACTTTTAGCACTAAACTTGTGCTGTTTTAACTTTTAATTGGTGTTCTATTCGCTATCTAACGATATCTTCACTGTATAATTGTATGCAGGCCTTAAGAGTGTCATGTGCTTTCTGTGTTGCAGGTTGGCTTGCTATTTACTTCTCCAAGGTTGGTATCATTTTGCACTTGAATTTCTCTGTGCTTTTAGATACTAAGCAAATGCTCTACTCTGAAATTTGAGCTTATTCGTGTTCATCATTTTTCTCCGTCGAAGGCTGCTTGGTCGTTGGACATTGGGAGACTGCTAACTGGATACGGAATGGGAGCCTTTTCGTACGTGGTGAGTTATTACCCTCCTCTGTAACTCGAGTATTATGTTCCTGACAAGTTATTAACCAAGTGTGATGTGTTATTGGACGAATGATAATTAAGGTACCAATTTTCGTAGCTGAAATTGCACCCAAAAACCTTCGAGGAAGATTAACTGCTGCAAATCAGGTAAATACGTAGCAAGAAACACAATCATTGAAGCTAGTTAGTAATAATATTTTGTGAGTTTGTTTGGATCCTATCTAATTTTTTGCATTTGCTCATCGTATAGTTAATGATCGTAACTGGAGTGTCTGTTTCCTTCATAATCGGGGTAGTAGTGAGTTGGCGGACATTAGCATTAATCGGTGAGTTTTTTTTAGACAAACTGTGTTGAATTCGAATACCCTGTGTTATCGAATACAGTAGCAGAGAGGGATCATTTGTGTGGTGATTGCAGGACTTGTTCCCTGCGCTGTGACACTTTTTGGTCTCTTTTTCATTCCCGAGTCTCCAAGATGGTTGGTAAGAACTTCGCTTTTGTTTCCACATTTACCTAAGTTAGCAGCATTAGACGTTGTGAAGACATCGATTACAGCTTCATCATCAATGCAGGCAAAGACAGGACGCCATGAAGATTTTGAAGATGCGCTACAGAAACTGCGCGGCAAAGACGCTGACATATCTGAGGAAGCAGAAGAAATCCAGGATTATATTGCAACTCTTGACTCTCTGCCTAAAGCCAAATTTCTGGATTTGTTTCAAATGAGATACCGGACCTCACTCGTTGTAATGGCTTCTCTCTACGTTGCTTGTGCTAACAGTTTTGTTATCTTTCTTTCTCTTCGAGTTAAACTTTTCTTTGCAAATAACTTGTATCCGATCAGATCGGAGTTGGGCTGATGCTTTGTCAACAACTGGGAGGAATCAACGGGGTCTGTTTCTATGTGAGCGATATTTTTGAACAAGCAGGTATGAAGACCCCGCTTTGATCTATTTTTTTGGTATTTAAAGCAGATAATCTTGTTCTACAGTTGAAATGTAAACGTTCTATTTCTCAGGATTTTCCTCCAGCATTGGAACTATAACTTATGCTATCCTTCAGGTTCGAAAGTACTACCGCGAGAGCTCTTGAAATTTTTTAATTTCTCTCCATTGGATGCATCTTGACGCGGTTCTGTTTTACAGGTTATAGTTACCAGCATTGCTGCAGGCGTGATGGATAAAGCTGGACGAAAGCCTCTAATTTTGGTAAACTAGTGCAAAGCTTTAGCTCTAAGAATGTTTCGAGACAAATTCCAATTCGTATCAGAAGGTTTAATTTTTCCTTTCTATTCTAGGTCTCTGCAACCGGGTTGGTGCTTGGCTGTCTCTTGACGGCAGTTTCATTCTTTCTGAAGGTAATCCTCAAACGTTGACACTAACATCTTTCGGTATAAGGTTATCCAACAAAAGTCTGACAAGAGATCGCTCTTTGTGAACCAGGTTCATGAATTGGCACTCGGCGCAGTTCCCATACTTGCTGTAACCGGCATACTGGTACTTCATTACCTTTGTGGCGACATGTTTCCCACGCGCATCTCTCTTTTGAAATCAAGCTTTTGTTGCTTCTCCTTGAATCTTTAACCATTCGTTTATGGATTCAGGTCTACATAGGAGCGTTTTCGATAGGAATGGGAGCAGTTCCTTGGGTTGTGATGTCCGAGGTATAGGAAATGCATACAATTTACTCATTCATCCGTCCATGATTGCGTTGATCATGTCACCTATCTAAACAAATTGACTGTCTGCTGCAGATATTCCCGATAAACATTAAAGGGCAGGCCGGAAGCTTAGCAACGCTAGTGAATTGGCTCTGCGCATGGTTGTGTTCCTACACTTTCAACTATCTTATGAGTTGGAGCTCCTACGGTAACTACATTTTCCTTTCTTGTTACAGAAGCCAACTCTTTTGGAAGCTAAAAAGTTCATGCTTAAGGATTTGCAGTTTTGTAGAGCTGATGATTTACTCGCGCGCGATTTTCAGGTACCTTCATTCTCTACGCCGGAATCAACGCTCTGGCCATTTTGTTCGTGGTGGCGCTGGTGCCCGAAACGAAGGGGAAAACCCTGGAACAGATCCAAGCAGCCATGAATAAATAGAACTGAAGCAAGAACTGAAGAGCATTCTTTTTAGAAGTTAAATCCTCATTGAAAATCTTGACAGCTCAATTCAGAAAGATGGAAAATCTTTGAAGATGCTTCAAATTAAGACCACAAAATTATTGTACTGCTATTTTTACGATGATTAATTAAGTTTTTATTTATTTAATTATTAAATCGGGCATGGGCATGAGCTAGAGGGAGGTTGGACCTCAAGCACCAAACCTACCAAAATTTATTACAAAGGAAAAGAGAAAAGTACAAAGAAGGGGGACATGTAGCTAAAATTTCCGATGAAGATTGAAACAATTTATATGAAACGATAGTTAGGCATGTACAATCAATCACTATGACAGTTTTGTTTGTTTGTTTTTGGGTAATGCCTGCCAACAGTGATGTTTTGGTGCGTCACGATGTGAGGGTTAGTGCATGTCATGGCTTGTCTTGACGCGATAACCCTAGCATAGTGGCACGCCGGAACATCGTTGTTGGTCGCGATCGCGAATTGTCGGCAGAATGCATGTCATGACATGCCATGCATTATGTTGACAATTCGCGAGGCTTGTTATGGAGTGGCATGATGCGAGGGTTAGTGTGTCAAGACAAGTCATTACACGCCATGCGTTTTTCTAACACTTTGTCTACTATTTTGGATTTTTTTTTTTAAATCTAGGAAATATATGAAGCGTTCTTATCAGTAATAATCTTCGTAAATATGTAGCTCAGATAATGAACGTGTTCTTACCGGTAAGAATCTGTGTAAATATTCAGCTCAGATATTGAACGTCTTCTTACTGGTAATAAGTTGTGCAAATAAAAGATACATGATGAGTTCATATTATACTATATATTTTATCCTATTCTTAGTATTAATTTATTGGTTATTTTGGTAGAATTTTGATAATTTGTTATGTATTTTCAATGTAGAACATTTGATTTACTCTGGAGCAAAAAAAAGTGATCAAACAGATGAATTTTGGAGTGATTCAAATTGAAGGACGTTTGTGTGTCTCTTGGCGTGTTTTTTTCAAAATTTCAGCAATTTCTACGTAGCATTTATTTTCTGGCGATTAAATAAAGAAGCAGCGCGTTGTTGGAAAGTGACGTTTTTTGGCTTAAATGCAGTTTTTGGAATCCAAGATGATCTCAGATGGGTTCGTGGCCTTTTAGAGAAGTGTTCAGAATAGTCCAAGCTTTGAATCCAGCTATTTTGGGCCAGTTTTGGAGCTGATTT
The DNA here is from genome assembly GCA_036320875.1 of Cotoneaster glaucophyllus. Taxonomy (NCBI): domain Eukaryota; kingdom Viridiplantae; phylum Streptophyta; class Magnoliopsida; order Rosales; family Rosaceae; genus Cotoneaster; species Cotoneaster glaucophyllus. Next base: position 37,060,413 of record CM070058.1, on the reverse strand, counting down.
AGGTCTAAAACGTGGCTGTGCATATTTTTGGGCGAATTTACCAAGTTAATTTATGATTATGTTTCCTAATTTATTTCAATTTATTTGGTTTCCTAGTCTTATTCTAAGAACTTCGCTAGGTAGGGTTTTATTTTTTAGTAGTATAAATAAGGTTTTTTAGCCATTAGGGTTAAAGAGGAGAGGGAGGAGAACGATGCACACTTTAAAGAGCTCTGAAGTTTACTTTCAAGGTGTTTTCTTTCCTTATTTTGAATAATATTTTGTTTTATGATTGTTAGTAGCTAGTTTCGTTTGCTAGGGCGAGGCCACGAGTCTTAGTAAGAATATTTAGTTTCTTTTCAATTTACTTATGATATTATGCATGCAAGTTTTGAATTATCAATCACCGGTTTAAACTATCTAATTATCTTGATGATTGGCCACCATTAGGATATTTAGAAAAGTAATTTGATGCAATTTTGGTAGAGGGCTGTCCCTGAAATTGGCTAAGGCTTCTTGTAGTTAATATGTGTAACTTCTTAGGATGGACGACACATCTTAAGGGTTATTTGGTTTTTCAAAAGGATTTCACAAAATTTAATGAGTCTTGCATGTTCACGTTCGATCTGGGCACCACGAACGGGTTGCATGTTAGATATACGTTCTATGTTGGAGGTTCCAAGTAGGGCATACTTTAGAAAAACCTAACCTTCAAAATATACCTGTGTAATTCATAAGTAATTAGAATAACTACGTATGACTGTTAAGATGACGGAACCCTAGTGCTTAAATTTATTTCCAAAACTATTTTCTTTTGTTTTCTTTACTTTGCCAATTTATTTAATTATTTTTAATTAAATTCGTTTTTAATATTTTATGTCATAAAATCACCTTTTTTCCAAACTCTGTTTTCAAATTGATTAAAATTTGGTTTTAACATAAATTATTCATTCAATCCCTGTGGAGAATTAATTGAGCTGTTATACTACGACAACCTTGTACTCTTGCAAGTATTTTTATCCCTACTTTTGCAGGTGGTAAAAATCACTATCAATGCATGTCATGATTTGTCTTGACATGCTAACCCTTACATCATGGCAAGCCAAAATATCGTTGTTGGCATGCGATGACATGTCATGGCATGCATTTTGCCGATGTTTTGCACGCTTAGCATGACTTGTCTTGACAAGGTAACCTTGCATCATGGCATGCCGGAACATCGTTATTGACCACGACATGACAACAAGCGTCGCAAATTGTCAGTAGAATGCATGTCATGACACGTCATGCATTATCTTTATAAACCCTAATGCTCCACTTGGTTTCTCGGAAAATTTAGGTAATTGAAACTAAGATTTTGGAGAGGAGAGAGAGAGGCTTAGGTACGTGATCGGCGAGTGGCAGAGCCGGCTTATCGGAGGATAATTTCGAAAGCTAACAACGTCGTTAAGGTAAAGCTGAGGAAGGTGAACCGCACGCCAAAACATCATTGTTGGCATGCGATGACATGTCATGGCATGCATTTTGCCAACGTTTTGCGTGCTTGGCATGGCTTGTCTTGACACGGTAACCCTCGCATTGTGGCACGCCAGGACGTTGTTGTTGGCCACGACATGACAAGCGTCGCGAATTGTTGGTATAATGCATGTCATGACACGCCATGCATTCTCTCTATAAACTCTAATGCTCCGCTTGGTTTCTCAGAAAATTTAAGAATTTAAAACTAAGAATTTAGAGAGGAGAGAAAGAGAGGCTTATGTACGTGATCGGTGAGTGGCGGAGCCGGTTTATCTGAGGAGAATTTCGAAAGCGAACGATATCGTTAAGGTAAAACTGAGGAAGGTGAACTGTCGTGCAATTTTATTTTTTCCTTTCTGGGTAACGCCTGCCAACAACGATGTTTTGGCATGCCACAATGCGAGGTTAGCATGTCAAAGTGTTAGAAAGATGCATGTCATGGCTTGTCTTGACATGGTAGCCCTCGCATCATAGCACGCCAGAACATCAATGTTGACCACGACATGACATGCGTCGCGAATTGTTGGAAGAATGCCTGTCATGACACATCATGCATTCTATGCACAATTTGCGAGGCTTGTGCCAATTGATGCCGTTTATTTCCCTAGGGCCCTTGAGCTTCCTCATGGCGTTGTGATTAAGTTATTTAAGCAGTTGGCTTCCAAGGTAATCTCATCTTTCAGTCAGTAATTAAAAAAACTTTTCAGTTTTCAACCAAAACTTTGGTGGATTTCGTAACTTGTTCTTCAGGAGCTTACGTTGGTATCCCTTGTTAACTTCGTGATGCGTCCTGAAAGAAACAAAAACAAAATTACATGAATTTGTCGAGGCCATATCACATCGAAGGATGGAAGTCTAGTATAAGAACTTAAAATATCGTTAGCCCCTCCACCCATTGTCTGATTCGTTTGCGAGAAATAATGACATTCTAACATAATATCAGAGCAGAGCAACTTATACATCCACGTGTCATGCCCAACAACCCTACGCGCTCCCGCATTTCGCTGAAAAAATTGTCCCCTGTGACGGGCAACAAGACGACAATGCCTTGTCAAGTTTATAACTACTTGTCCTCAAGATTTGCTCACTTTTATCTCTTTGTTAGACACTTCAAATCGACAAAGCCAGTGTCAGTGCAGATCAAAACTTTTACGAGTTCAGGAAAATAAAAAAAGATGATGTTATTGGATAAAGATTAAATGGTTTCCATTATTTGATAGTTTCTTGATTACACAGTCCATCTCTTTTAATCGTTTCTCTTTTCCATTTATACAAGTTCATTGAGACGTTTCGAGTTTGTAAAATTCAGGCAGACATGGCCATTAAAGAGAATGTAGAGAGGGACGTGCAGAAGGAGGAAGTAAGAGAGCCACTCATGAGGGTGGTGGAGAATAAAATGGACGGTGAAGATGGAAGCAGCAGAGGGGATCAGTGGATGGTTTATCTCAGCACATTTGTTGCAGTTTGTGGCTCTTTTGAATTTGGATCCTGTGTAAGTGCTTAATTAATAGGGAAATCGACTGAAATGATCATTTTACAAATACCGACGACATATCGATCAAATACTGAAAAATACTCATTTCAACAATTGGGATTTGCAAGAATTTTGGATCATTTCAGCCATTTTTCCTAATTAGTAGCATTTAGCTCTTCATTGATGCACAGAAAAAGTTGGGATCTTTGGAAGGTAAATTCTGACACTCTTTTGTGGATTCCAGGTTGGTTATTCATCGCCGACTCAATCTGCCATCAGGGAAGATCTCAGTTTAACATTAGCAGAGGTATGGAAAGTGATCATAACATGTAGGAATACAAATACAATGAATGGTTCATGAGTTGAGATTGTTGAAGTAATCGAAAAGCCTTACATCGGAAAGTTGACAAAATAACTACAAATACAACGAATTGTTCTACTTCTAACTGTACCTAGATCTTTTGTGCATGATCTATCCGCAGTTTTCAGTGTTCGGATCCATATTGACATTCGGTGCAATGATAGGTGCTATCACAATTGGTCCCATAACTGATTTTCTAGGCCGGAAAGGGGTACGAATTTGCAAAACTGACCTGAATACACATGTTTAGAAACTAGTTCTGTTTCCACTGATATGCTCACTGTAAAATTGTATGCAGGCGTTGAGAGTTTCATGTGCTTTCTGTATTGTAGGTTGGCTCGCTATTTACTTCTCGAAGGTTTGTGTCACTTTACCTGCTACGCAAATATTTGTCCTCCGATATTTGACCTTAATTTATGTTCTTCATCGTATTGTGATTGAAGGGAGTTTTGTCTCTGGACATTGGGAGACTGGCAAGTGGATATGGAATGGGAGCCTTTTCATACGCGGTGAGCTTTTACCCTCTTCTACATCTTGAGTATTTTCCGAGACCAAAAAATACATATATGTACCATATAGATAATAAGGTACCTATTTTCGTAGCTGAAATCGCACCCAAACATCTTCGAGGAAGACTAACTGCTGTAAATCAGGTAAAAATGTAACAAGAAATGCAATCCCTTAAGCTACCTAGCAACAGTACCTATCTTATTTCAACAACAGAATAATCGGTTTTGATGACATCTAACTTTGTCTGTTAATCGTTTATTTTTTTCAGTTAATGATCTGCGTTGGAGGGTCCATGTCGTTCATATTTGGGGTAGTAGTAAGTTGGAGGGATTTAGCATTAATCGGTGAATTACTTAAACACACCGTGCTTAATCAGAAAACCCTGTGTTATCTAATACAGTAGCAGCTGGCTTATTTGTGTGGTGATTGCAGGAATTGTTCCATGTGCTGTGACCATTCTCGGTCTCTTTTTCATTCATGAGTCTCCAAGATGGTTGGTCAGAAACCGATTTTCTTTTCTCTAATTATTTAGTGGTAACATTCAACCAAATGAAGACGAGGAATGTGACTTCATATTCAATGCAGGCAAAGACAGGACACCAGAAAGATTTCGAAGTTGCGCTGCAGAAACTTCGTGGTAAAGATGCTGACATCTCTCACGAAGCAGCAGAAATCCAGGTTCTTTATCTCCTAACCTACATGAAAGTAGCATTCGGAAGATCGCATATTAAGATAAGAAGTACCTTGACAGGATTATATAGCAACTCTTGAACGGCTCCCAAAAGCTAAATTACTGGATTTTTTTCAAAGGAGATACTTGCGCTCGATCATTCTAAGTTTCTTTTTGCCATCAATTTGTATACTCAGATTTATGTTTTCTTGCCTTTAAGTTTGAGTAACTTTCCTTGACATTGCTTTTTTGTTTGATCAGATTGCGGTTGGGCTGATGGTCTGTCAACAATTGGGGGGAATTAACGGGGTCTGTTTCTACACCAGCAATATTTTTAAGCAAGCAGGTACAAACTCCCTACTTGGAATTCTGACACTACTGTAATCTATGTTTTCAGTATCTATACTTTCACTGTATGCTTCTGTATCTTTCATCTTCTCGAGTGCAAATTGAATGGCTTAAAGCTGATAATCTTGATCTATATGTTATATGGCAGGATTTTCGCCTAGTGTAGGAACCATATCCTTTGCTATCCTTCAGGTTCTAAACTCCTACTGTTACAGTACTTTGAATCTTTTAATTTCTCTCCATTGGAAGCATCTTGAAGCGGTTTTGTTTTACAGGTTATGGTTACAGGCATTGGTGCATCTGTGATGGATAAAGCCGGAAGAAAGCCTCTAATTCTGGTAAACTAGTGTACAGCTAGTTGTAAGTCTAATTCCTATTCATATTCGGAAGGTTAACTCTTCTCGATTTTTCTGGATTTCGGCATCTGGCTTGGTACTCGGATGTCTCCTGACTGCCATTTCATTCTTTCTGAAGGTAATCCTCAACCGTCCCTAACACCTCTTTTCAGCTAGTGATAGTCTGACAAGAAAGCAGTTCATGAACCAGGTTCATGACTTGGCACACAAGGCATCTCCCATACTTGCTGTAACCGGCATTCTGGTAAATCTTTAGCCTTATTGAAATACTTCATCCACACAGATGAGTCTCCTTTAGTATCGTGCTTTCGTTTATTGTACTTACTTTCTTTAACAACTAGTTTCCGGATTCAGGTCTATATAGGATCCTTTGCGATAGGAATGGGAGCAGTTCCTTGGGTCATTATGTCTGAGGTATATAAAATTTTCAAGATTTACCCTAATCTATCCATACATTACTGATCATCTCGCTAATCTAAACGAATTTCTGTCGCCTCAGATATTCCATATAAATATCAAGGGGCAGGCTGGGAGCTTAGCGACGTTGGTGAACTGGTTCGTTGCATGGTTGTGTTCCTACACTTTCAACTATCTTATGAGTTGGAGCTCCTACGGTAACTACATTTTCCCTTGCTACTATGACTCTAGCAAGTTATTTGAACTGATAATTTACGTACGTGTGCGCGATTCTCAGGCACCTTCAGTCTGTATGCAGCAATCAACGCTCTGGCCATAGTGTTTGTGGTTTCGATGTTACCTGAAACGAAGGGGAAAACCCTGGAACAAATCCAAGGAGCCATTAACAAGTAGAGAACAAAAGGAAGGAAACGAAGAGCATTCGTTGCAGTAAATTTCAGTGAAAGTTTTGACAAATCAATGCAGCAACTTTGTAGATGAAATTTTCAAAGAAACAAAAAGAACATTGTACTTCTGTTTTTACAGAGACATTTCATGTCAATCTTTCCTCTCATATTTATCTGTGTGACTAGTGGCAGAGCTAGCTAGGGTTCAAAACTCGGCTTTTGTAAACCAATCCTTTCTAAAATGCAAGTTAATTCTAGAAAAGTGCTTGAAGTGTTTCCTACAAGAAGCATCGGTTATGTGCTCCTTAGTTAAAAATGCAAGTTATGTGCTTCTTTCATGAAGCACTTGGGCTTTTGGAACCCAAAAATATTTTCTTTGAAATTGAAAGCACTTTCAGTAATTTAAAACCACTTCCCAAATGAGCTCTAATTAATTTTAACTCCGTTTTGTACACTGATAACGTCCACACACTTGTAACGACGAGTACCATAATCTTGGAAGACAAGTTTTTTCTTTGTTTTTTGTGGTAAGTGTTACACCCCATCCCCAATTTTAAAAGATTTTTGATGTTACATGGTGTGCCCAAGGGGCCCACCCCTGTTTTGGTTGTCCCCGGCCCCCTTTCCTAGCCTGGCAGTTCCTCTCACTCCTCTCTCTCTCTTCTCTCCTCTCTCCGTAACCTCATCTCTCTCTCTCTCTCTCTCTCTCTCTCTCTCTGTCTCAGTTGTCTCTTCTCCCTTACTCTTCCTTAACTCTCTCTCTCGGATTCTCCTCACCGTCGAACCCACGCACACACCCAGTCACCAACCACAACCCACACACCTGAGCGTGCACTGTGCATCTTCGTCCCTAAACAAACTCCGGCGAGTTTGTATCACCTCCGACCTGGGTAAGCTCCGATAACACTCTAAACCTCCCCATTTTTATCCTCACAACTCATTTCTGATCGTATCTGTGTGTTTTGGTCGTCGAAATTATGAAGAAAAACGTCGGGAGACTTCCCCAGATTCCGGCGAAGAACCGGTCATTTTCGAGCCAATTTCCGACCAAACCACAGGGATTTGGCCGGCGTGCAAGGTATCAATATCTTCGTCTCGCTGAGTACTACAACTTTACTTTTTGTTTCACCCAATTTCATTGAGTATTTAAGAAGTTATATCCATTTGAATCTTACCCAGTTTCCGGCGACCTCTGAGGATTTCGAGGCGTTTTTCGGCCAAACCAAGGCGAGTTAGACGTCGTTCGAGGTACCAATCTCTTCTTCTCTTCGAGAACTATGACTTTAGTTTTTGAATCACTTGATTTCGTTGAGTATTGACAAAGTTATGGACGTTCAAAGTTTGTTCGGTTTTTCGGCTGAAATCCGGCCTTCCCTTTCGTTGGGTCCGGCAACCCAAGAAACTGGTGGGCCAAAAACCAGCCCTTTTGGGCAGCCCAACCGTTTACCCCTTTGAACTCATCCCAAAACCCTTAACAACCTAAACCCACGGGCCTTTAGGCCCAAATTCGGAACCTTAAAACCATAAGCCCTTTTTCCCCTAAACCCAACCCAAATCCTTTTATTTTTATTTTTATTATTTGTTTGAAACTAAACCCAAACTCTTAAAGCCCAACCTTTTTTAAAAGCTTAATTCAAACCTTTCTAACCTAGGGCCTTAAGCACTGAACTCTTTAACCTTTAAAACCCTAAACCCTAACAAGCCCAAATCCTTTACGGACGGAATATTCTAGGGACATTCTATTGACTTTTATGAAATTTATCCGGGACCCTTCTTAGGTTCTTAGGGTAATTCGACCTCCTGAATCTGTTTCCAACGTCCGTTTTCCCAAATTCAATTGTTTTAATATAGTTTATTAAATGTACCATTTATGTGCTTAGGGGCAATTATTTGTAACGACTCCGTGTTTGCTAGTTCGCGTGGCTCTTCAGCGGCGAAGTACTGTGAGTGGACCCCATCTAAAAATGCATGTTTTAATAGTAGAAATGCATACATGGAAAAACATGATTTAACAATTATGTTCTATGAAACGCTTTGAGATAACATGCTTATTGAGGCTAGTTTGAATTACTACTATTTTTCCTATAACCCGTGTTCTTATAGAATATCTGATGGATGACAATATGATATTTAAAACATGTTTTGGACACATCTTTATAGTATAGATGATGGATGACTTTATACTATAAAGTTGCTTTTCAATATATATATGTTCGATGGTTTTGTACTTACCTAGTGGTCCTTATTCCGCTACGGGACGTAGGGATAGATTCCGGTCCGTTCCGGACGACAGATTGGTGTTGGCATAGGGCCTGAAGTGTGTTTCCTTTGGCTATTTAGCACAGGGACGGGGAGCCGGCATGGGGACTGTAGTGTGTTTTTCTCTGACTGTTTGCTTAGAGACGGGGAGCCGGCATGGGGCCTGGAGAGTTATATTGGACATTCACTAGCGATTATTACACTAGTAGGAAAAACACTTTGCGCGACGTAGGTAACTTCGTCGCGCAAAGTCAAAAAAGGTCGCGCAAAAGATAGCGCAACAAACCTACGTTGCGCATTCTTCGTCACGCAAAGTCCGTGACAGTAGGGTTTGCGCGACGCCTAAGGTACCTGCGTCGCGCAAAGGGTGTTTGCGCGACGTATCCTGCGTCGCGCAAAGGGGGTTTGCGCGACGCAGGATACGTCGCGCAAACACCCTTTGCGCGACGCAGGCTACGTCGCGCAAACCCATTTTGCACGACGCAGGCTATGTCGCGCAAACCTCTTTTGCACGACGCAGGCTACGTCGCGCAAACCCCCTTTGCGCGACGCTAAAGGTACCTGCGTCGCGCAAAATTTTTTTTTTTTTGCCAAAGACTTTTTTATTTAATTTTTAAATAAAGGTATCTGCGTTGCGCAAAATGTATCTGCGTCGCGCAAACCCCCTTTGCACGACGTAGCCTGCGTCGCGCAAAATTATTATTATTATTATTATTTTTTTTTTTTGCCAAAGACTTTTTTTATTTAATTTTTAATAAACATTGTAATTAAATTATAAACAATAATTAATAAACCAAGAAAAATGTTTTAATTATAAAATATATGAAAATGTACTAATGCAAGATGTCCTAACAAAAAAGAAAAAAGTACAAGTCTTCTAGGTTCAATACATCATGCTACTAGGAATCAGCTGGGTGCTGGGAAGTCGAAGGTGGAGCAAGATCAGATTCTTCCATCGAGACTTGGAGGCCGGACCTCAGTAAGGACTCTACAAGCCTACGCATCCTCTCGTCCTGGGCCCTAATGTGCTCGCTACAGGTTACAAGCTGGCCTCTTAGGGTTGTCACTTCCTCCTTCAGGGCAGTGACCTCTGCTGTGGATGATTTGGAAGAGGAGGCACCCGTGTCACGAACCCCTGCCTTCCCCATACACCGAACAGCCTTGCCATGACGACGACCCAACTTCTGATTCAGGACCTCATTCACGATCTGAACATCTACATCCTCAGGTACAATGACGTCTTCGATCGGGGTCTTCCGGGGGAAGCTGCGATGTTGCTTCTTGAAGAACAGTAGAGCTCTTTTCCATCATATCACCCTGTAATAATAAAGAAAAAACATATAATGTTTAATAACAAAATATAAATAATATTTGAAGGATTCATAATAATAAGAATTACATATACTTACATGAAGCTGCTGAGCGAGCTCAGCGCCGGGTCGAACGTAAACGTCCTTGAACATGTCAACATGTGGGAACTTATAACCCTCCTGAATAAAAAAAAACATTAAGAAAATTTTATTAATCAATAATAATAAATAAATTGTATAAAATTTCAAAGTTAATATACTTTTACCTGACATCGTGACTCAAGCCTATACGAAAAAGGCATCGAACCAGAATGGTGGAGAAGTGTCTTTGCCTCCCGAGCTTTCTGGCCAGCAATAGATTTCTTCTGTTAAACACACAATGTACATGTTAGTGAAACTATTTGAAATAAATTAACAAAATAAGCTTAAAAATAACCAAAACAATAATAAAATATTATGTACATACAACAAACTTTGGGTCCGTGAAATGTTTGCAGAGCCACTGCCAATCCTCTGGCCGGTCCTTTAACTCGTCCGGAACATGTAGGCTAGCAATCTCCGGATCATCCCATCGCTTAAAATACGTGTGAAAACAGTTCTTCCAATGTTTGTACCGGGTTGCTAACGTCTCCTCTATGTAGGCCATGGCCTCGGGGGATATGTTTGTAAGATCAAAGAAGACCTACGAATATGAAAAATAATAAAATAATAGTAAGAAATTTAATAATATTTGTAAACAAAATTTAAAAAAAAATGATAAAGGGTAAAAGTTAATATACTAACCGACAGTGCTTCTCGCACCAGTTTCTTCTTATCCTCCGGAATTAATGCCCAAGAGTCCCACTGAAAATGACAATGGTCTCGAATAATAGTACCACAACTAGTAGCGATGCCGCTATGCTGCTTTGAGGTAGGCGCTCCACGATGTCACGGGTCATATGCAATCTTGATCGTGGAATTGGTCTGACGTATAATTTCCTGTTGCTTCAGCATTCGACTAGGCCCCCTTGTGTTTTTTTTAGCTGGCAACACATTTCACAATCCAGCAAAGTTGAATACCATCATAACTACAATAGTTTTATAATGGAAAAAAATACAACGTAGTGAGAATTTGAAAGAAAAAAAACCCACCTGGACGGGAGGCCTCACCCTCGACTCTGGATGCCGAGGAAGTGTTATCAGAAGGCTCCGGCTCGCGGCGACGCCGGTGAGGCCGTCGTGCACTGAGCGGCTCAACCGACACTGATGACGTCGATGAGACGGGCACCTGGGACGCCCTATCAGCAGCCTCAACAAGGGGTGTTGGCTCCCCAATCATTGGAGCACTCACGGCTGGAGCAGTAGGTGCTGATAATGTGGGAGGTGCATTCGTCACACTTCGACGACGAGTGATCAAGTGCGACATCTATACATTTTTTGAACCATAAAAATATAACATTAGAAACTAAATATAACATTGCTTTCGAGCGGATAAAAATAATGGCAAGAATATAAAGAGACAATAACAAGTGGATAGCCAACCCTAGATGATCTGTTGTTTAGGAAATTATATAGCCTAAGATTTTGAACAAACAGGGTAAGTCTTATTTATAAATGGTACATGATCAGTAGTGCTACATGACTCACACTAATTACGTTTGTTCTTACACGTGTAGGCAGCATTTTCTTAATAGTATTCTTATAAACAAGCTGGACGTGTTTAATTTTGTGTTTGCAAACAAATTAAATTTCAAAGTAAAAATATTATAAACACCACTCTTAATTTGCTTCCTAATTTGTTTTATATAGGCTGGTCTATCAAAGGTACTGTGAAGCAATGAATGTTTTGGCTCTTTCAATAATGGAACTGGTTGCAATCAGCTTGGGAGTGGATCGGATGCATTACAGAGAATTCTTTGAAGATGCTCACTCTATCATGAGGTGCAACTTCTACCCGACTTGCCAAGAGCCAAGTATTTCTCTCGGAACCGGACCTCATTGTGATCCAACATCCTTGACCATACTCAATCAAGATCAAGTTGGAGGGCTTGATGTGTTTGTCAACAACAAGTGGCATTCCGTTCGACCTATCCAAGGTGCTCTGGTGATCAACATTGGTGATACCTTCGTGGTACGCATACATGCCCTTATAATTTAAATCAACATGCACACTCAATGCAAGATCTTTTCCGTATCTAAATTAAACAAAAACGTACCAAACTAAATCACATCACAAAATACATACAAAAGCTATTAATCTACTAATTAAATCATGAATTTCTATCACACACCACCACAAAGTATGAAAGAATCATCTGAAGCTATTTAATTTATGTACTGGGTCCCAAATAATTTTTTTATTACCACGAAGCCTCGGCGAAAACTGAGAGTAGTGCGTTCTAGATTCATACAGCCGACTCCGGACTCCATTGTATTAAAAGGAACTAAATAATGAACAAATGATATCAGAGAGAGAGAGTTACCTGCAGGCAGAGGCAAAGGCAGGAGCAGAGAGAGGAGAATACTGAATACCCAAGAGACTCGAGACGACGGAGGAGCAGATGAAATAGCTAGCGGTAGTTCCAGGGGTATTGCTGTAATTAAACCATGAATATATATTATCCCTGCTCTAAAATGAATAATACAAATTAAGTAGAAGAGTAACGCATGTGAGAGCAAAGCAAAAGCCTAAGCAAAGCTCCTAATAATACTTATTACATACACTCACATGCTTCCTCATTCCAAATCTTTTCAAATTTTTATTTTCACATCCGAGTGAGAATCCAAGTATTTGGAGAGATGCAGCGTTCCAAAGCACTGATACGAAACTATTTATAATATTTTTCACATAGCCTTGCATCAATGGTTGAAAACATTAAGTAGGACAAAAATTCAACAGCCTTAAGTAGGACAGAAATTGATAGGATGATTTCAGATTGAAATGGGGTTTGTGAAAATCTTTTCCAAGATAAAATTACAGTGAAGTTCACATAAATAAAAGAGAAGTTACCCAGGGCATCAGCCAGCTCAAGAAAAAGCTCGTTAAACTGCTCACGCTTCCGTCTCTCCCTCTCAGCCTTATGGATTCTCTTAGGAATTTTCCCCTGTTTCTTTATTCCAGGACAATCCCTGCACATCAAACAGCCTCTTAAACATGTAACCAAGAAATCTGAGTGCTTTTTCATCCAGATAAATAGTCATGTTATATCCACAACTCTAAGAACCTCACACAAATTGACACAACTCTAAGAAAAACTTGATAGGGGGCACCGTGACCGCGACTCACCAATTTCTAACAGACCATCAATTTCAATGAAATAATAAGCCACATGATTGTTCATGAACAATAAGGATCTATCACAGTTTGCAGGTTTATTTTTCATTTTCTATTTAAAATCCTTTACTTGCTTGCTATCTTCCCAAGATTAAAGGGCTCCTTTACCAGCCTTCCGATTCGCTTCAGTGCCCACCTTGTCCTGACTTCTGAGTAATATCCTATTGTACTGTTTTCTAAAATTAATCCAATTCCATTTCTCATTAAAAGGATTTACAATAAACAGTATGAAGACCCCAAAGAATGAAAAGGAACGTGAAACATTTCGAAACACCAAGAAAGAGATTAATGATCTGAGCTAACACTCTGTATCCCAAAAAACTGCTAAGCTGCAACCAATCTTCCTCCTTTCTGTCTTGTTTTTATCGATTTAGTTAACAGAAACAGCGAACAAATTCGGTTGATACGAAGAATTTATCTAACACTGAATTTGAATAATTATTGAATTCAGTTACCATTAAGCATGACATAATCTTTGTTTTTAACCCAATCAAAAGTAAAGGACTAAGACTCAATCATGTGACAAAATTGCAATTGCCCATTTCACATTTCGGAATTCCAAAACAAATCCATCATAATTCACCTGAGATGAAGATTGAATTTCCAACAAATCCATCATAATTCACCTGAGATGAAGATTGAATTTCCAATCTCTCTCTCGAAAACCTCCGCAACCAAACAAAAATGTCCACATTCATCCATAAGTCAACAAACAGACAATTCAATCAATGGGGTAAACTGAGAACAAATTAATAAAATGAGTTCATATTTTGACATAAAAATGAGGGGAAGAGACTATCAATTTCAATTTCTAACAGACCGCAAAAAAAAAAAGCAAATAAATTACAAACCTCGACGAAATTTGTGAACTTGGGATCTCTGTTGACCACCAAAGGATGAACCTGCAAATACCATCGAATTCAAAAACCCTAGAAATTTCGAAACTTGAAGCAGAAATTACAATTAAAAAATTAATATCAATTGAAATAAAGGGGAATTAGGTGTGGATCATACCTCGTATTCGACCTTGTGCTAAATTTCACAAATCGTAATCTTGAAGTCCAACCCTAAATTAATTTGGGGAGAATCTGTGCACAGTGAGGTCGAAAGCGAAATCAGCGATGTGGGAGGAAGTGAGGGATGAGAGTCGCTTGTCTGATGTGGGAGGAGGAGAGAAATCGGCCAGGAGGGTGAGGTCGAGAGAGAGAGAGAGAGTATGGTTCCGTTGGAAAGAGAGAGAGAGAGTGAGGTTCTGAGATTAGCGAGAGAGAGAGAGAGTGAGGTTCCGTTGGAAATAAAACTTGGAAATCTGAAAAAACAAAAAAAAAACCGCCTATTTTTTACTATTGGACCGCCAAAATTATCAAAACTAGCGCGACGTAGGTATACAATTTGACGTCGCGCAAAGTGCTTTTGCGCGACGACCACATTAAGGGTCGCGCAAGGTATTTTTTTTTTTTTTAAATTATTCTAAAAATCACTGAAAATGTGACTTTCTTCCTTTGAAATTCAAATATTTTTTACATAAACCCCACAATAATATATTTTTCTAACAAAAACCCAAAATAATTTTTTTTAGATATATATATATATATTATTCAATTTCTTAAGTGTTATAAGTACAAAATAAATAAATTAAATTCTACTTAGTAATTAATGTTTTGATGGGATACGCATTGTACGAAACTAGTTTCAACGATCCAACCGTCAAATTTGTTTGTATATGCCTTGAGATCGCATACGCCAAAAATCGAAAAAAACAAACATTCAGAGATCAAGTTACGGGACAAAACGTTTCGACGGCTATAAACGAAAAATCACCAATTTAACGGTTATTTTAACTCCGATTTTGATGATTTTTTGCAGATACACTCTTTAACCCCGTATGAATACAGTGAACCAATTCGATCGTAAATTTAACACCTTTACATAAGTGGATACCACAAAATCTTATGTTATACTTAATGAAAGTATAAATAAATTCCAAGTGTTGGTGAATCTAATGTATTGATGGGATAAGCATTGTACGAAAGTAGTTTCAACGATCAAACCGTCAAATTTGTTTGTATATGCTTCGAGATCGCATACGCCAAAAATCGTAAAAAACAAACATTCAGAGATCAAGTAACTGGACCAACTTTTTCGACGGCTATAAACGAAAAATCACCAATTTAACGGTTATTTTAACTCCGATTTTGATGGTTTTTTACAAATACACTCTTTAACCCCGTATGAATACAATGAACCAATTCGATCGTAAATTTAACACCTTTACATAAGTGGATACCACAAATGAAAAAGGTAATGCAAGAACCCCAAAAGAAAACCAAAATAAGAGAGGGAAAAAAAAAAAAAAAAAAAAAAAACTACTTTGCGCGACGCAGGTTCCCTTACGTCGCGCAAAACATCTTTGCGCGACCTAGGAGCACCTGCGTCGCGCAAAGTAGTTTTTTTTTTTTTTTTTTTTTGTGTTTTTTTATCTTATGGTTTAGGAAATAAATAAATGTAAAGCTTCAACAAATAACAAGCATTCTCTCATCAAATTCAACTGATTCTATACCGTTATACAATAAACATTCAAAACAAATGATTGAAACTTTATATATATAAGCCATCAAAAGTATTCAATTCACGTTTCTAAAGAAGAAAAAAATATTGAATTCTCAACAACTAATTTTTTTTACATATATATTATTCAATTTCTTAAGTGTTATAAGTACAAAATAAATAAATTAAAATCTACTTAGTAAATATATATACCATTGAAGTTGATGGGATACGCATTGTACGAAGCTAATTTCAATGATCTAACCGTCAAACTTGTTTGTATACACTTCGAGATCGCATATGCAAAAATTCACAAAAAATAAACAAGTACATGGTATGATTTCCGGATGGTAATACAAAAACTGATTTCAACATATTCCTTTACAAGTTTATATTAATCCTCATCCGAACTACAATAATAACTCTCGCTATCCTCACTACTATCATTTCCGGATTCCCATTCGTCTTCATCTTCGTTTGCCTCTTCCGGTGCGTTGTATTGAGGCAGATCACCAAGGTCAATTGATATTTCGAATTCGGGAACTCCAGGTACATCAAACGGTTCTTGGACAATATTAGCATCCCAAAGTGTTTCTTCACCAATTTCTATCGAAGATGATAACTGTTGGTCAGCAACGTTGTCGTCATCATCATCATGATCTTCTGGAATATCATATAGCCCTCTTCGATCAATCTTCTGAACAACTTTCCAACCATTGCCCGCTTTAGGGTCGTCTACATAGAATATTTGTTTTGCCATAGTTGCCAAAATGTATGGGTCTTCATCGTACCAATGTCTCGTAGTGTTTACTGATAATAAACCATGGTCTCGCTTAACACTCGTTCGGTTATGTGGGTTTGTATCAAACCAAAGACACTTAAACAGTATCACTTGACACCTGTCTTTGTAAAGCAATTGTACTACACTAGTTAGTTTTCCATAAAAATCAATGCCTTCACTGTCGCCCGCACCCGAGACATGGACACCACTATTTTGAGTAGACAACTTGTCATCACGCATTGCCCCTAAGAACTTGATCCCATTGACGTGACAACCTGAGAACAATTCAACGTGAAGCGGTCCTCTCGCCAAGTTATATAATTCTTCATCGTAATAGGGTGAATTCAATTCCTTCAATTTGTTCATCTAATATGACATATACAAAAAGTTAACCTGTTAGTGTAAACAATTTTAAAGACGGGCTTCGACAAGTTGGAAAATATGCTCAATTCAAACCACATACAACTTACATGTGCGTGAAACCACGAAGGAAACAAGTCACGATGCTTCTTGGCATACACTTCTGAAGGATGTTCCTGCTTCATCAACTGTTCATGCTCTTCAAGGTATGGCAAAGCCTCGTCACAATTGTTGAGTATGAACCAATGCGCTACCTCTATGTCCTTTTTGGTAAACGATTCGCCTTTTCCAGCAACACCGAATGGTCACGCAATTTGGGCAAAAACAGGCAGTTTCTCTTTTCTGACACCACCGTCATTATTGCGTTGAGGCCGATTGAAAGTTGTCTCAACATCTTGAAGATACATTGCACAAAAAGTAAGTGACTCATATGCGACCCATGCCTCCACAAGTGATCCTTCGGGCTTTGCCCTATTTCGAACACACTTTTTCAACTCACCAAGATATCTGCACAAATAAAAGGTATGATACAAATTATTCAAAGCGTTTGTTGTATGCATATATATATATATATATATATATATATATATATATATATATATATATATATATATATATATGCGCTTAATTAAATACCTTTCTATTGGATACATCCATCGACAGTTCACTGATCCGGCAAGCAATGCCTCATCTGGCAAGTGAATCATCACGTGAATCATACTTGTAAAGAAAGCTAGGGGAAATATTTGTTCGAACTTGCATAAGACGTTCACAATGTCTTCCTGCAATTGTTTAACATCCGACTTCCGCAAACACCTTGCAGTTAACTGCGAAAAAAATCTCGACAACAACACGATTGGTTTCACCACATCAAGAGGCAATAAATGTCGAATACCAACCGGAAGAAGGCGTTGGAGTATCACATGACAGTCATGACTCTTCATGTTTGAAAATTTACACCCCTTCACGTTCACGCAACGCGAGATATTGGAAGCATACCCATCTGGAAACTTTACAGAAGAAATAAAGTTGAAAAACTCTTTCTTCCCATTCGGCTTAACTGTAAAAAAAGGATGGCCTTTCTTTAATGTACCACCGACTTTCTTCATCCACAAGGACGACCTAATGCCCATTCGTTCCAAATCGAGCCGAGCTTTGACCGTGTCCTTTGTTTTTCCTTCAATGTCTAGAATTGTCCCGACCAAAGTATCAAACACATTTTTCTCAATATGCATAACATCGAGGTTGTGTCTCAATTTTAACTTTGACCAATACGGGAGCTCAAAGAACATACTCTTGTGCGTCCAGTTCAGATGTGTAGTTGGCCTGGGCTTACTGACCCCTTTGCCGAAATGACCAAATTCCAAATGGTTTAACTGATCCAAAATCTCATCTCCGGACCATTCTCTTGGTCTTGGCCGAGTCTCTTTTGTGCCGTGGAAGGCTCTATCGTTCTGACGCCACTCATTGTCCCAAGGGAGCCATCTACGATGACCAAGATAACAAACTTTTCTTGCATGCCAAGACGATGTTACGTTCTCCTTGCATATTGGACATGCCAAATAACCCTTAGTCATCCACCCAGAAACCATTGCATACGCGGGAAAATCATTAACTGTCCACATCACTGCCGCTCGCATGGTGAACATTTGCCCAGTATACTTATCGTATGTACGAACACCGTTTTCCCATAAATCTTTTAGCTCATCAACCAACGGCCGCAAATAAACATCAATGGACTTTCCTGGATCTTCGGTAATTAATAGAGTCAACATCATGTATTCTTTTTTCATGCACTTCCAAGGCGGCAGATTATAAGGAAACACGATGACCGGCCAAGTGCTGTGGATTTGGTTTAGAGCCCCAAACGGATTAAATCCGTCAGTGGCAAGTCCCAATCTGACGTTGCGCGGGTCAGCTGCAAAATCAGGGTACATCCGATCAAATTCTTTCCATGCCTCTCCATCTGCAGGATGCCTCATAACATCATCATTTACCCGTCCTTCTTTATGCCATCTCATGTCGCTTGCGGTATGCATCGACATGTACAATCGCTGCAACCTAGGCTTCAATGGAAGATAACGCATTACTTTTTGTGGAATCTTGGTCTTTCTATGTTCTGATGTCATTTTAAACCTCGGCTCATTGCAGACAGGGCATTTATCCAACTGTTTGTTCTCATTATAAAACAATATACAATTATTTACACATGCGTGAATTTTTTCATACCCCAGTCCGAGACCCTTCAACATTTTTTGGGCACTTTTATGATCTTCAGGTAAACAATTCTCCTTTGGAAGCATCCTCTTGATAACTCCCAAAAAGTAATCAAAACACTTGTTTGACAAACGAAACTTGATCTTGCCATGCATCAACTCCACCATTGCTGTGAGCACCGAAAAGTTCTCGCAACCCGGATATAATTCTTGCTTGGCATTTTTCAATAGTTTTTCATAGTTTTTGAATGCCTCACTGTCCATGGTTGGACGACTGTCATCTCCCCCTTCCTGATTGGTGTTGCTCGAGGCGTATGGATAAACGTCATTTACAATATTCAAAACTTGTTCATTAGGCTCCATATTAGATTCAACGGTCTCCACTTGTGTCACGTATGAAGATGAAGCTTGGTCTAATCGTTCTCCATGATGATACCAAGTAGTATAGGTCTCAACCATCCCATGTCTTACTAAATGAAATCGAATATTCTCGAATGTCTCCCACATTGAGTTGTTACACCTCCTACACGGACATCGGATATGAGTTGAACCTACCTTGTGTCTACTTGCAAATGCAATGAACTCATCTATTCCATCCAAGTACTCAACATCACATCTATTATGATTATGTATCCACTGTCTGTCCATTTTGTCTGCAATCCCAATAAAAGTACAAGAATTAGAATAAATTCAACTATTGTCTTGTCACCTTATTCCTCCGGTCAGGGCCCTATCCCATTCAGGAATGCATAGTTATGTGCCGTAATTTACGATTCCAATGGATTAAATTTCGACGCGGGCTAATTTCGGCAGCATCTCCTTACAGTTCTTCAAGTGCACGACGTAGATACATAATATCCACCGTGCACTCAAAGAACATCAGGAAATGTTACCAAAATTCCCACTATCGAAACCTAATCCGTGAACCGCAAACTACAACACATAACTATGCATTCCCAAACTGTCCAAAAAATGGGACAATTCAAGAATTAATTGGACCGCAGTCATGCTTTCGCATCCATGCACGAAATCCAACTAATTCTCAAATGGGAAACTAAGCTTTTATTGAACAAAAAAAAAATGTACGAAGTTAAGTAATATTAACTTCGTGCAACACAAAATAATTTTGTACATGATGTACAAACATATGTGCATACAAATAAACTAAATCACAATAATCACTAAAACTAAATCACAATAATCAAAACAATTATGTGTGTGTGTGTATGTGTGTATGTGTAATCAAAATAATTATGTGTGTGTGAGTGTGGATGTGTGTGTGTGTCAATAATCAAAATAATTATGTGTGTGTGTGTGTAATCAAAATAATTATGTGTGTATGTGTAATCAAAATAATTATGTGTGTGTGTGTGTGTGTGTGTGTGTGTGTGTGTGTGTGTGTGTATCCCTTATTTTCTTGGCAAACAAACACATCTTAGAAATAGGATAAATCTAAAAACAAGGTAAAATTAAATTAAAAAAAGGGTGAAATTTGACTCACTTTGATATCCAAGGATTTATGGAGACGACGTGAACGTGAGAAGGACCTCACGGAGCTTTAGATCAGGGATTGGAGAAGGTTTTGAAGAGAGATGGAGGATGGAGGCAGCTACTGCAACTGGGTTTGAAGTTTCTGCCTCCCAAACTGATTAAGTAGAGCAGAAAAGATTCGTTGACTTTGCGCGACGAAGGTGGCGTCGCGCAAAGCTTCTTTGCGCGACGTATGTAATCGTGCGTCGCGCAAAGGTGGAAAAAGCGGTAAAATAGTCTTTGTTTGGCGCCAAAACTTTGCGCGACGAGGTCCTGCGTCGCGCAAAGGCACTTTGCGCGACGTAGTAAAAGTTGCGTCGCGCAAAGTGCCTTTGGGCGACGCAGGACCTCGTCGCGCAAAGTGACTTTGCGCGACGTTTGCTGTTTTGGGTCGCGCAAACCATGTTTGCGCGACGAAATTTAGTCCGTCGCTCAAGATTCCGTCGCGCAAACAGGTTTTTCTACTAGTGTTATATATGAGTTATGATTTGAGACATTGTTTTATTATATCGGAAAACCTATTTTTATCATGTTATATGAGTTTTCATAAAACCTGGGGGTTAGTATGTTGATAATTGTTTTATTATATCTATATCAACTTGGTCCACTCATTTTTGTTTTGCGCCCCCTTCAGGGTATAGAATCGAGGCGTACAATCCCGACGTCAAGGCACTTCCGCATCGGCATCGTCGAGTCCTCTCGGTGTAGGACCCATCCTTTGTTTCATTCAATTTTATATTATTTCTTTTAGCGTTCTAGATTAGAGGTGTGCTCTGAACACGTTCCTTAAATGCATACTCATTATTCTTTAATATTTATAAGTCTTATATATCCCTTGTTTTCACCATTTGCACTCAATAAATGGCTTTCGTCACCCTCGAGTGTCAACCAACACGTGCCTATCCTGGTATTCGGGGAATATCGGAATCGGGGCGTGTCAGTAAGAGTTCATGAGATTCACTTTCTCTTGGAAATACCAATATTAATCACTTACTAAACATATGAGATTCACTTTCTCTTGCATATATACAAATATTATTATATATGCCTCACCCTGTTCATTTGGAAGTAGGTGCTCCTTCTGACAGACTAACATCATGTTTTCTATAATGGAAAAGTATAACAAATAGAATTATATGAGCTTATGATGGCACAACTTAACTACAACAGAAATGCCACTTTAACAGTATTTCAAGTTAATTACGTACTTCTCGTCTCCTTCCCAATACGTCATTCTACATGGCCGTGTAATTTCTCCGCCAAGAAAATGAATATAAAGGGAGTTTTCCTTGAATTGCAACGTCTGGTAAACTACACAGTCAATTGGCAGAACCGAAACTACATGGACTAAAATGGAACTCGGAGCAAACTACAAGGACCAAAAAAAGAAATTTGGCCTTATATTGTAGGATGGTGCTATCCACACATTCTTTTTACCTCTCACACACCGCTTGTTAATTTCTGTCTTTTAATCTTGTTCAATTCATTCGATCCACGGCTGAAAATTGAGAAGAGTGTGTAAAAGATAAAAAGAGGTATGTGGATAGCACCACCCATATAATATTCCTGCCTTGTCAGCTTATGCTTGAGTACAAGAATTGCTTACTTTTAAAGCTTTGTTAGTTACTTCAAAACAAGAAGCATCAGTTAGAGGGAGAGCATCAAAATTTCGTAAGTTTAGAAAAAGATACAAGAGTAAAAAGATGCTTTTGCATATAAATTCACATCCCTTTTGTCCAAGAACATAAAAATTTCATGGTTTCCATTATTTGACAGTTTCTTGGTCGCACAAACCATCTGTTCGAATCATTTTCTCTTTGCCATTTGTACTAGTTCATCGAGACGTTTCGAGTTTATATAATCCAGGGCAGACATGGCTGATGGAATAAGAGAACCACTCATGGCTGATGAAAGCATCAGAGGGGATCAATGGATGGTTTATCTCAGCACATTTGTTGCAGTCTCTGGCTCTTACGAATTTGGATGCTGTGTAAGTGCTTATTCTGCTTGGAAAAAATAGTGCTTATTCTGCAGTTTTCTTCCTTCTTTAGCTTTTTATGGATGGTAAATTCTGACAGTAAATCTATGGCTTCCAGGTCGGTTATTCGTCACCTACCCAGTCTGCAATTAGGGAAGATCTTAATTTAACATTAGCAGAGGTATGTATTGCTGGTGTGCCATTGCTTTCGGTCTCTGGACGCTGCTCGTGAAGCAGACCTACATAGGAAGAGTGTAGGATGACTTTTTGGAGCGGAAATAGCAGCTCCCTAATGCTTTGGATTAATCTTGACAACTTCAAAAGCTGAAGTTTCTTCTTCTTCCTTTACATATGTATGCAGTATTCAGTGGTTGGCTCCATTTTGACACTTGGTGCAATGGTAGGAGCTATCACTACTGGGCCTATTGCGGATTTTCTTGGTCGAAAAGGGGTACGATTGGGACTTCGTGTCCAGAACTTTTAGCAGGAAATGAATTCTGTTTCGACTGGTATTCGCTATCTAACAATATCTTCATTGTAAAATTGTATGCAGGCCTTGAGAATGTCTTCTGCTTTCTGTGTTGCAGGTTGGCTTGCTATTTACTTCTCCGAGGTTCGTATTACACCTGAAACTTTTCTGTACTTCTACCTAGTAAACGAATATTTTCCTCGAAGATTTGGCCCTAATTTACGCTTTCCATCTTATTGCTTTTGAAGGGGGTTTTGTCTCTGGACATTGGGAGAATGGTAAGTGGATACGGAATGGGAGCCTTTTCGTACTTGGTGAGCTATTACTCTCTATAGCTTGAGTATTTTCTGAGACAGAAAAATTACATATAAGTACCTTATAGATGATATTTCAAAACATGTTAAGGTACCTGTTTTCATAGCTGAAATCGCACCCAAAAATCTTCGAGGAAGACTAACTGCTGTAAATCAGGTAAACATGTAACAAGAAATGCAATACTTCAAGCTAACGAGCAAGAATACCGATTATTCATATCTAACTTCTCTTATTCATTTTTTTCAGTTAATGATCTGTGTTGGAAGCTCTGTTTCCTTCATAATCGGGGTGGTAGTAAGTTGGAGGGCATTAGCATTAATCGGTGAATTACTTAGACAACTGTATTCTTTAAACTCCATGTTATCTAACGCATTAGTAGAGGGCTCATTTGTGTTGTGATTTCAGGAATTGTGCCGTGTGCTGTGACTATTTTCGGTCTTTTTTTCATTCCCGAGTCTCCACGATGGTTGGTAAGAAACTACTTTTATTTTACTTTTTACTAATCATTCAGAGGTAAAATTGAACGAAACAATGCAGGCAAAGACAGGACGCCATAAAGATTTCGAAGCTGCACTGCAGAAACTTCGTGGCAAAGACGCTGACATCTCTCACGAAGCAGCAGAAATCCAGGTTCTCATCTCCTAACCTACATGACAGTCTCTTAAGAGCATCCGTAAGACCGTTTATGTTAAGAAATTCCTTGACAGGATTACATAGCAACTCTTGAACGACTCCCTAAAGCGAAGTTGCTGGATTTGTTTCAAAGCAGATACTTGCGCTCAGTCGTTGTAAGCTTCTCTCTTCCATTTCTATAGTCAGTTCTATCTTTCTTTGCGTTTGAGTTCGCTTTCCATTTGGTTGTTTCTTTGTTTGATCAGATTGGCATCGGGCTGATGGTCTGCCAACAATTAGGGGGAATTAACGGGGTTGGTTTCTATGTCAGTGATATTTTTGAGCAAGCAGGTAAAAAGGCCATACTTTCGAAAGTACATCTTTGCATTCTGACACCACTACTACTACTTTATATGTTTTCAGTCTACAACATTCAACTTACATTCAGTCTGTTTTTATCTCCAAGAGTGCAAATTGAACCATTTACTTAAAGCAAATAACCTTGTTCTACAATTGAAATCTTGATGTTATTGGTCAGGATTCTCGTCCAGCGTTGGGACTATATCCTTTGCTGTTCTTCAGGTTCTCAATTCCTACTGTGACAGCATTCGGAATCTTTTAATTTCTCTCCGTAAGAACTGTCTTGAAGTGGTTCTGTTTTACAGGTTGTGGTTACTGGTATTGGTGCATCCTTGATGGATAAAGCCGGAAGAAAGCCTTTAATTGTGGTAAGCCGGTGATTGATTTTAGTTCCGCGAATTTTCTGAGACAGATTCCTTTTCCTATCCAGTATGTTTTAATTTTTTTTCTCTCTAGCTCTCTGCATCAGGCTTGGTACTCGGATCTCTCCTGCCTGCCATTTCATTCTTTCTCAAGGTAATCCTCAACCTTAATTGTTGACCCTAACATAGCACGCTCTAGATTTAACCGAAAATAACCTGACAAAGAGCGCGCTTTGTGAACCAGGTTCATGACTTGGCACACAAGGCATCTCCCATACTTGCTGTAACCGGCATTCTGGTAAATCTTTAGCCTTGTTGAAATACTTCATCCACACAGATCAGTCTCCTTTAACATCGGGTTTTCGTTTATTGTAATTGCATTCTTTAACAACTAGTTTCCGGATTCAGGTCTATATAGGATCCTTTGCGATAGGAATGGGAGCGGTTCCTTGGGTCATTATGTCTGAGGTATACATAACTTCTATCCATTAATTACCGCTCATCCTGCTAATCTAAACAAATTTACTGTCTGCTGCAGATATTCCCGATAAACATTAAAGGGCAGGCCGGAAGCGTAGCAACACTGGTGAACTGGTTCGGAGCATGGTTGTGTTCCTACACTTTCAACTATCTTATGAGTTGGAGCTCCTACGGTAACTGCATTTTCCTTCCTTGTTACACAAGAACTAATTATAAATCTCCACAAGTTATAAGATCTGATAACTTACGTGCACGCGATTTTCAGGCACCTTCGTTTTGTATGCTGCAATCAACGCACTGGCCATAGCTTTCGTGGTTTCGATGGTACCTGAAACGAAAGGGAAAACCCTGGAACAGATTCAAGGAGCCATTAACAAGTAGAGAACAAAAGGAAGAAAACGAAAAGAAATGAGCAGCATTTGTTTACTGCAGTAATTCTGTTTGAAAATTCAGACAAATGAATGCAGAAACTTGGCAGATGAAATCTTCGAAAACCAGAAGAATATTGTGCTGCTATTTTTATTTTTGCAGATAATAAAACCAATTGGCGACGGAATTAGGTTTTCTTTTGTTGCAAGAAATGTTTGATATTTTATTATTTATTTGCTTCGTTTTTTCTTTTGTTTAAACCTTTAATGGACCAGAAAATCAATTTTCACCTGTGGGAAAAAGGAGGAAAAGGAAATGGCTTATTTGAGCTTATGCGGAACTTAACTACAGTATCTTAAACCAATCACGTTCAGTGGTGTGAGAAACTTAAACGTGTGGCATTCATGTTATTTTCTCTTGGATCGGGGTCTTTTTTGCATGTTGTTAGTGTTTTAACTTTTAAAAGAAAAGTGAACGACATGTTGATATGTTCAATTTGAATAGAACAATATATTAAGTGTCCACTATTCTAAAATTTCTGCCTAATGCTACCTAGGCCATGCCTAGACGCTAAGGCCATCTCCAACCGATGGCTGGCCAGAGGGCTCGTTTGAGCCCTCTGGCTCTCCAAGATATTAATATTTTAATGAACAGTACATGACCATATTTGCCTTCGTCTCCAACCGAGGACCAGATGGCTCGTTTTAGCCCTGTCACAAAAAACCGTCTCCAACCGAGGGCCATAGGGCCAAACATGAATTTAATGTTGTTTTATATTGTTTTTTAATGTTGTTTCATGTTACTTAATTTAATTTAATGTTGTATAATGGCCTAGGAAGTTATATGAAAAAAATAGAATTGAAAAAAAATATGAAACAAATTTTGTGAAATAGAAGTTATAGGAAAAAAATGGATTTTAAAAAAAATATGAAACAAATTTTGTAAAATAGAAGTTATATGAAAAAATAAATATGAATCAAATTTTGTAAAATAGAAGTTATAGGAAAAAACTAGAATTTAAAAAAAAATTGAAACAAATTTTGTGAAATAGAAGTTATAGGAAAAAAATGGAAGTTAAAAAAAATATGAAACAAATTTTGTAAAATAGAATTGAAAAAATATATGAAACAAAATTTGATTCATATGAAAAGGCAAAAAAAGAGAAAAAAAAAAAGTTTAAATTCATATAAAAAAATAAAAAAAATTAATACAACGGCTACTAGCCGTTATATTAAAAAAATTTCAAAACCGACACTAATAGTAAATAAAAAAAAAATTGCCTATGAATACCTATTACTGTCGGTTATAACCGACAGCATTAAGAAAACCTTCATTAATGTTGTCGGTTATAACCGACAGCAATAGAAAAATTATAAAAAAAAAAAAAAATAGCCAGACCTTTGGCCCTTTGAAATTCCGTGGGACCCTCCAAGATTCCCGAGCCCTCTGGCCTAGTCGGTTGGAGACAGTTTTAGGGCCATTTTCGGCCCTCTGACGCTCTGGACCCTTCGGTTGGAGATGGCCTAGGTAGGCGACTGGCCACCTCCTTGATTTATTCTTAGGCATTTGAATAAGAAAAGGCACCCACACCTATCTAGGCGCTCGCCTAAACCCGCCTAAGTAGCGATTCTCATTTAGATAGAAAATAGATAACTTTTATTTTACATTTTAGTTTTTTTAATAAATTTTAAGAGACTTGTTGAATACTTGGATGAGCACTTATTATATTTTAAGAGCCCCATGTTCCCAATATGTTCTGATACCTTATAGACTATATATCATTTTATTTTATAATTTATGTATCCAAATAGTATTACATAATAAAATTAATCAAAACTGAAAAAACCGCCTAGTCCTCACGTAGATACCGAGGCCCTAGACCTCTACCTCCGACCGAATAACGCCTAGCGTCTTTTAAAACCTTACATGTGTCCCGTGTTCCGCCTTCGAAAACATTGAAGAAACCGACTGTTTTTAACATTATCCAACTCTGCTATGCTTATCTGGGAGTGGAAACATGTCTCCTTAATTATTTGCATGCAAACAAATTCAAAACGGCAAAGATTATTATTATTATTATCGTCGTTTTATTAAAAGGATTAGTGCTGTGATGCACTGCCTTGTCAGCAAATACACAATTAGTAGCAATCTTTTGAGCAAGTCAAGTTTTTAACTAATTGAGCACCAGAATTGCCTACTTTTGAGCTCCTTTGTTCAAACTTATTAAACAGAAACAGAAACAATGTCATCAAAGAGGCAGTTTAGATCAAACTTAGAAGCTCGAAAATGATACTTTCGTCGAAAATTTAGAATTTTTTTACATCCCTTCTGACCTCGGTTTGAATCTTCCTTCCTTTTGACATTCGTAAAGATTCATAAACGTACCGGAGAGTCATATAATCGGGCAGGCATGGCCATTGAAGATCTATCAAAGAATGCTGCACGGGAGGAGATGAGAGAGCCGCTGGTGAGGGCAGTGAAAGCAGCGGCTGATGGAGATGGATCAGGTCATGGAAGCGCCAAAGGCGATCAATGGATGGTTTACCTCAGCACAGTTGTTGCAGTCTGCGGCTCTTATGAATTTGGTTGCGGCGTAAGTGCTTAGGATTTATTCAGCTTTTCGCTCCTACAGCAGCAATCTCTGGACAGGTGAGTTGTTTTAGTATTTTTGGTTCTGACACTCTCTGTATGACGTCTTCCAGGTTGGTTACTCGTCGCCTACTCAGTCTGGCATCATGAAAGATCTCGGTTTGTCATTAGCAGAGGTATGAAGGTGATTAGGATTACACAGAATGCATGCATGTTAATGTAGTGAATGATTGAAAATATGCATTGTGGCAGTTTCAATCAGATTCATGGCTGTTGAGCCATTGCTTTCGATCTCTGAGGCGCTACCAGTAACCATAGGGTGAAGTTTTCGATTCAAGAAAAGATGTAAACATTCTGCATCATAATTTATGGATTTGAAAACTGAAAATCTTACCTTCCTGTGCATCTGTATGCAGTATTCAATGTTTGGCTCCATTTTGACATTTGGTGCAATGATAGGTGCTATCACAATCGGGCCGATCACTGATTTTCTTGGTCGAAAAGGGGTATGAGTTCAAAAATTATGTCGAGTATAGCCATCACCTAATTCGGTTCACCGATATCCGCTCTCTAACAGTATCGATACTGTAAAATTGTATGCAGGCCTTGAGAATGTCCTGTGTTTTCTGTGTTGCAGGCTGGCTTGCTATTTACTTCTCCAAGGTGCGTACTAATTTTACTGCTGGAATTTCTCTGTGATTTTAACTTCTCAGTAAATATTTGACCTTATTCGCGTTCTTCATCATTTTCTGTTGAAGGGGGCTGTGTTGCTGGACGTCGGAAGAGTGGCAACTGGGTATGGAAGTGGAGCATTTTCGTACATTGTGAGTCATCACCCTCTTCTGCATTTGAGTATTTTGTGACACCAAACTATAAGTCTATAACTATTTAAAGATTCAAAACATGTTATCGACATAGTCTGATGCAATGATGGGTGGATTGTGAAAAGGTACCTGTTTTCGTAGCTGAGATTGCGCCCAAAAATCTTCGAGGAAGATTAACTGCTGTAAATCAGGTAAACATGTAATGAGAAATGAATTCCGTGATACCTACAAGTGTTTTGGACCATAACTAACGTTTCCTTATGTGCATTTTATAGTTAATGATCGTTTCTGGAGTGTCTGTTTCCTTCATTATCGGGGTAGTAGTGCATTGGCGGGCTTTAGCACTAATAGGTGAATTTCTACGACAAAATGTGCTTTTAGTTAGAACACCCTATGATGTGTAATTGAGTGCTTACCTGTGCGATGATTGCAGGAATTGTTCCCTGTGCTGTGGTCATTTTCGGTCTCTTTTTCATTCCCGAGTCTCCAAGATGGTTGGTAAGAAAGTACTCTTTTGCATTTTCTGTTTATCTGATGGCAACATTCAGTAAAAAGAAGACATTCAGTACAATTTCATCATGGATGCAGGCAAAGACAGGACGCCGGAAAGAGTTTGAAGTAGCGCTGCAGAAACTTCGCGGCAAAGACGCTGACATATCTGATGAAGCAGCAGAAATCCAGGTTCTTATTTTTAATACCTGCTCTCCATCTCCTAGACCATAATGACAGTATGTTTGAGCATTTTGAAGATCATATATTTAAAGTAATACTGTGTAATACCTTGGCAGGAGTATATCGCAACTCTTGATCGGCTCCCTCAATCCAAATTGCTCGATTTGTTTCAAAGGAGATACTTGCGCTCGGTCATTGTAAGAACTTCTCCCTACACCATGTGTACAGTCAATTATATTGTTCTTTCCCTCAAGCCAAATTGCTCGATTTGTTTCAGATTGCAGTCGGGTTGATGGTCTGTCAACAATTGGGGGGAATCAACGGGGTCTGTTTCTATGTCAGTGATATATTTGAGCAAGCAGGTATATATATACAACAATATACCTGTCTGTATCTTTTTCATTTTCCAGAGTGCAAACTGAATCACTCACTTAAGAAAGATATTGTTTTCTACCTCAGGATTTTCTCCAGACATCGGAACTATAATCTACGCCATTCTTCAGGTTCTACATGCTTACTGTGAAAACTCTTGGAATGTTTCAATTTCTTTCAGTTATAAGCATCTTGATCTGGTTCTGATCTACAGGTTGTCGTAACTGGCCTTGGTGCAGCCGTGATGGATAAAGCGGGAAGAAAGCCTCTAATTTTGGTAAGTTAGAGCACAGTTTTAGTTCTTGAGAATTTTATGAGACAGATTCCTATTCATACGCAGAAGTTTTAACTTTTTCCCAATTTACTCTAGGCTTCTGCATCAGGGTTGATACTTGGCTGTGTTCTCGTTGCCATTTCATTCTTTCTGAAGGTAATCCTCGAACATTGACCCTAATCTTGGTGTTTAGCTTTATCTAAACGATGACAAGAGAGCTCTTTGTTAACCAGGTTCATGAATTGGTACTCGATGCAGCTCCCATATTTGCTGTAGCAGGCATATTGGTAAGTAACTCCTTTATTTCATCCATGCAGATCAGTTTGAAAACTATCTTTTTTGTGTATTTTCTTCTCCTTACATTCTTTAACTAACAGTTAGTTTCTGAATTCAGATCTTTATAGGATCTTTTTCGATAGGAATGGGAGCAGTTCCATGGGTTATAATGTCGGAGGTATATAAGATTTGCAAGATTTACTCATTTCTCCATCAATCGTTGTCTTGATCAAGTCACCAATCTATAGAAAATTTCTATCCTCTACAGATATTCCCTATAAACATTAAAGGACAGGCTGGAAGCTTAACAACGTTGGTGAACTGGGTTGGTGCATGGCTGTGTTCCTACACTTTCAACTTTCTTATGAGTTGGAACTCATATGGTAAATAAAATCAACATTTTCCATTCTAATTACATCGGAAGGAGTAATATTCAGTAAACTTATAAAGCTATCTAAATATACATGGTAGTTACTAATAAAAGTTATAAAGCAAGTTGTTAACTTACTTGTGCGTGATTTTCAGGTACCTTCATTCTGTATGCAGTGGTCAATGTTCTCGCTGTGTTGTTCGTGGTTGCTGTTGTACCTGAAACAAAGGGAAAAACCCTGGAACAAATCCAAGGAGAAATTAACAATTAAAAGGAACCAAAGAAATGAAGAGCAACCGTTGTCCGAAATTCTCATTGAAAATGGATTGCTTTATCTAGATAATTAAATTGATTCATGATAGAACTACATTTGTTGTAATATATATACACAAATATATATATATATATAATGCTTTTATTTACCACGCAAGAGCAGTAAAGTAACAAGAACCAGAATATAAACAGAGTAGCAGACATCCTGGTTATCGAACAAATATTACAAGATTCATTTTACAACAATGAAATGGTTCACTGTGTCTGTAATTTGGGGTCCAACATGACATATCATACAGCAACAGAACTCATCCTGCCAAGAGTAAATGTTGTATTATCTTCCCCATGAATAATTCAGGAAATCGTAACAAGAGCAGATTCTTCAAGCAACCGAACAATTTCACGATTTCTTATGATCTTGGGTGGTTTATATTGACTAGCTGGTGCTCCATTCCCGATGGCTACCTGTGATAGTCTGTCAAAGCTACCGGACTTTACAACATATAACAGCAAAGGGCCTGCTTCACCTCTATATCTCTGCACCTTGTAAATGCCTCCCAAACCATCCTCAACGGAGGAACAACACCTCCTAAGAACTACAAGCGAGTCCTCTATCTTCTCCTGTGTAAACAACATGCATCTCTCTCCAAATTCTGCAAATACCTTCAACTGTTTTGGGCTTAACTCAGTATCTAAAAAACTTGCAAACTCGGTAATCTCCGTTGCCATTGCATTTTCAAGCATAAGCTGGAAACTTTGCATTGCAGACATCAAGTCCTTCTCGGTTATAATCTCACCTGGGCCTTTGGGTGCTCTCATCACAAATTCAACTTCCGGAGACAAATTATAAAAACCAACAACTCTCACTATATCACCCAAATGGTACCGGTAAAATCCTCTGTAAGTAGTAACAACCACTTGATACATCTTCCCCACCTCAACACCAGAAATATCGACCGTTTCTGTACCGGCATCATTAGTCTCGTTCATATCGAATGGAAGAAACTCAAAATAGGCGGCAGTTGGAAGCAAAACAAATTTAGTTTTCTCAGGGGGCTGCGTAATATCCAAGTTGATACCCACACAGCATTCTGAAGCGAAGTAGTCTCCACCTAACAGGGGTATCTCTCCTGCATATTGCTTAAGTTTCGGATAATACTGCTCCATACTTCCAGTAGCAACACACTTAACATAACGAGCATTTGGCCACAACTTGCTCACAATCCCACTCCAACTCTTCCCCTCGAAAACTGTCCGAAGTCTCTTTGCCAAGTCCGGTTGAGGCCCACCAAGGACATCAACAACAGAATCCCTCATTGCAACATCAGCAATCTCCAAACTCGGGATCCCATGTTCAAGGTCATTACACATCTGCTCCCACTTGGACTCGAGGAGGCGAAACACTTTGATCAAGCCTATTGCATAAGGGGCTCGAATTGCATCAATTGAATCACAGTTCCTAAGGCCACAAAGGAGATGGCAATACATCTGGTGCTCAACATTCGACCCGAGAATGACTTCCCGGGGACTCGAAATAAAGCTAAACTGAGACCAATTTGCATTGCCACTCTGCAAAGGGTATGTCGAAGCAGCCATAACCTTAAAACCACCTCTTGTAGTTGTCACATCATCGGCATATATAAACCACATTATCTTATTCACTGAGGGCCTCGGAGGAAACAGCCTAGTGCAAATTTTTAAGACAAACCCATTACTCAAAATCCAAATATCATAACAAAAAAATTAAAAAAAAAAAAAAAAAAACTACAAATTTACAGGTAAAAATCATTAAAAGTCATAAGAAATTCGAGAAAAAAGAGAAAATTACTGGTAAAATTCAATATTTTTTTTTTTCAAAAATTATACCTTCTGAGAATTGCAGAACTGCCCTGGTGAGCTATAAAGGAGGCGGCTTTGGAGAGTTTGGAATCGAAGTAAGGTATCAACTTTGGCCTCGGTGAGCTTGTCCCGGAGCTTCAAAACCCCAAATAAAAAGAATCGATTTTTCATTCGATTGATGAAGAATCAAAGCAGAAAGTGATTATATGCATGTACGTATACGTATATTGTACCTGTAGAAGAAGCAGAGCAGTGGATCGACTGAGAGGAGAGGCTGTTGATGATGAACATGTGGAGTGTCGGCCATTTGATTGATGAATTCGGCGTAGTCGTCGTAGGTAGACAGCGGCACGGAGAGACGGAATGCGGCGGCGTCCGGCGGCGTATTGTGGGGCGGGAGGTAAGGCTGGAGATAGGCGACGGAGCCGTTCTGGTCGAGGATGGAGCGGAGGGCATCGATCTGGTGACGCGTGGCGTTTCTGGTGGAGTCATCGAGTTTGGTTAGCAGCTCGTCGTCCGTCATGTCGTTCGGGAGGGGCGATCGCGCGGAAGAAGAAGAAGAACAGAGAAACAGCGCGCTTTGGTTTCAACGGAGGTGGCACGTAGAGCGCTAATTAACGCCCAAAAGACAATTATGCCCATATAGGGAAAAAGGTGATGTGTCCTTACCATTTGAAAATTTAAATTTAAATTTTTTTTAGAACATCGATATTTTTACACTAAGAGAATGATGAGTTCGGCTGAGTCATACAATAGGTAGCCTAATTTGGTATCGAATTCGCCATCCACGAGATTCGAACCTAAAACCTCTCACTTCCAAGTGAGAAGGAATACCACCAAACCATAGTACTGAATGACTTTTTTTTTTTTTTTTTTGTTATCGACAACAGAGTATAAGCTCAAAAGAAAAAGAAAGATTGCATAAAAAATATTACAAAGTGACAAAACTCCAGTTATATCTGCAACTAGCAAGACGACAAGAAGGATGAGCTTGCTAAGAAAAGCTGGACCCAAACCTCATGACAAACTCAAACGAGCAAAATTATCAGTAACAAGATTCTTTTGTCGATAAATACGAAGAATTCACAAAACCATCTTTGATACATAATAGCATGACAATTCAATACTAAATTTCTCAGATGATCATTCATTGGGGTCTCCATTCTTTTTGCACCGTTTTCACAAAACAATAGAAGAAGCAGAGAGGCTAAAAAGAGTCTAAAGAGGGAGGCTACGACGATGTGGACTATCAGGCCATTTTAACCCATCAATTCGGCGTAGCCGTCTTTCGAAGACAACGGCGTGGAGGTATGCGGAGGCGCTTTGTGGTTGCTCTTGCGGCGGGAGGTAAGGCTTGAGACAATATACGACGCCGTTGGTGGATGTTGAAACAGCAGAGTATCCAATACATATAGTTAGTTAGTGATTAAAACTGATACAGATAAATAAATAAAATGGGTAAATTACAATTTATCCTCTTAGGTTTGGGATCGATTACAACCTCATATAACATTTTTAAAGCATTTCAATTTCATACATTTACTTATTATTTTATTTGAATTTCATACATCCGTTAGAAAATCTGTTAAGTAAATCGTTAAGTGATGACGTGGTAAATATGAGATCCACATTTATGCTGACATGGCTGCCAAATTTGTGCCACGTGCCCAAAAAAAAATGTATGAATTTAAAAAATAATAATTTAATTACAATATTAAATACTAAAATAATTAATTAAAGAAAAGTTATTTAGGGGATGTAGTCAAACTAAGATTTTAAAGGATTTCAAAAGTGATAGATTTTATAGGATTTAAGAGGATTAAAAACTCCTACAAAATTCATATGGATTTTAAAGAATTTGAATGTATTGTGTTGGATTGTGGTGGAAGGATTTGAAATCCTAGGGGATGAGATTGGATTCTTTTTAATCTTGGTTATATATATTTTTTGCGCTCAAATCCCACAAAATTCACAACTTATTGAAATCCTCCAAAATCTTAATTTTTTTTTAATACACTTAGATTTGGATGGATTTTAAAATCTTTTAATTGACTACACCTAGATTTGAATAGATTCTAAAATCCTTTAAAATATTTTAGGGTAAATTACACAGAACCACCTCCACTATTAGTCGTGAACATTTTCATACCTCGTCTTTAAAAATTTTCAATGTCATACCTTATCTTCGAATTTGTTTCAATTTCATACCTTCCGTCAGCCTTCCGTCAATTCTTCCGTTAAAATGCTGACGTGGCAAGTGACGGGACCCATTTTATATTAAAAAATTAATAAATTAATAAAAAAATAATTTTTTTCTTCTTCTTCTCTCCTCTCTTTTCTCTCTTTTCTTCTCCTTCTCCTTCTCCTTCTCCTGGGCAGGGCCGAACACCTGGGGTGGGGTAACAATTTTTTTTTTTTTCCTTCTCTCTCCTCCTCTTTCTTGTTCTTCTTCTGGGCAGATTGGGGGTAAGAAGAAGAAGAACAGAGACAAAGACAGAGACAGAGAGAGAAAAAAAAAAAAAAAAAAAAAAAAAACCGAACCAGTTCGGCATGCAAGAAGAAGAAGAAGAAGATGAGGGGAGAGAGAGAAAAAAAATATTAAATTAATATTTAAAATATTTTTTTAAGTTTTTATAATATTTTAATAATTTTTTAATATAAAATGTGCCACGTCAGCATTTAACAGAATATTTGACAGACAAGTGACGGGAGGTATGAAATTGAAACAAATTCGAAGATAAGGTATGACATTGAAACTTTTTTTTGACGAGGTATGAAACTGTTAATGACCCAATAGTTGAGGGGGTTCTGTGTAATTTACCCAATATTTTAATTGACTACACTAAGATTTTAAAATCATTTCAAATCTGAGTTTGACTACACCCCTTAAAAAAAATTATTAAAAAAAAAAAAAAACCTACCCCCTAAAACTCATCTTCCCCATCCCCAGCCGCATTCACCCAAATTCCTTTCCTTTCTCCATTGCCGAATTCCTCTCCTCTATAATCTCATCATCCCCATCATCAAAATCCAAAATAAATTAGCTCTGATTATCAAACAATTAAATAGGAACATCGACGAAAAACGGTCGCACCGTTCCTACCTACCATATCCGCACCGCGACCACGACCCACATCCACACAATTGCTCTGCCCAAATCAGTTCTTGATCTGTTGAAGGCTGCCAAGAAACTTGCCCCTGGAGCCCAAAATCTGACGACCCGCGAAGCGCCAAAAGAAAAACAACAGAGAGAATAGGGAAAAAAAGAAGGAAAGGATACAAAGAGAGACGGAAGAGAGAGAAACTGTGAGCATGTGAAACGTTTTAGAGAGAGAAAGTAGAGAGAGAGCGAAGAAGGAACGAGATTCTAACCGTTAAACCCGATAATCGTAGATAACCGTCCGAATAGAATGAATTTGGATATGGAAATTTGGGTATATTTTGGATATGAGGAAAAACCATTTATAGTATTCGGTTATGGCTTTATATATGGTTATAGGAGTCCCCAAATCGTATCCGTAACCGAATCCGACCTAAATATTAAATAATATAGTTTATATATAATATAATAGTATTTTATATATGTTCGTATATCCATTATTCACCAAACACGTTACCTTCAAAGAATACAACAGTTACAATTTATAGGAAAGTAAAGTTTTGAATCAAAATTAATGCAAACTCAATAGTGCTTATAAGAGATATCAAAGACAAACCAACATCATTAGTGTTTTATTTTTTATTTATTTTTTATACTCAACAAGTTCCATTCATTGAATCATTTTATACATCAAATGTTTAATAACGAAATTAATATCTATTAACTTGTAATGTCTCAACTGGACAAATATATTTTTTTGTATTGACGAAGAAGGATATAACCGTTAACCGATGAGGAATCCGTTACCCGGTGGATATGGTTATGGATAATACCCGATGGTTATTTTGCAATTATGAATATGGTTAATTTTCGCGGTTATGAGAATGGATATAGCATTTTCGTCCCCAAACCGAACCATTGTCATCCCTAATCAAGAAAATTAGAAGAATGTAAAATTTTTTTACCCAATTTTGATTTTCTAAATTTCATATAACTCAGCATTAATCACCTTTTAATTAGCCCATACGAGTGATAAAGAAACTTTTAATGTGCCGGAAAAACAGGTCCGTATATTAAGTGTCATATACAATTGACTAAAAAAAATTAGCTAATTATATTAATATACTTAGTGTACTGTGTATTTCTGGCACAATAATAATCTCCCCTAATGATATTTGAGTTTAATCTACCGTAAGCGAAAGTCAAATTTAGTGTATGTGAAGGGAAGGTTTCTCGATTTACGAGAAGGGTTACTCTTAACTCGATTTAAAAGAGAGCACATTTCTTTCTTTTTTTGGTCAGAAGAGCACATTTCATTTAGTCAATTTGATTACTCTATAAGTTATAGCCTTTTTTGATTTTTTATGTAGATATTTTAGCTTAATCTAATCTAAACTCGAAGAGGGGAATTCAAACTTGATTTCATAGGAGTACACATCCGCTCTAATTTGCCTAAATTAAACATTAGAGTTAAATAATGTGGTCTTAATCAATTAATTAGGAGTTTCCAATTAATTCAACAGGTACACGTATCTTTTCCACTGAAAGAGACCGTTGTATACCATTAGTCAAATGATGTCTACTTAGTAATGAAGTCACATTTTTTCAACACGCAGTACTTGGGTGCTTTATAAACTCATAAAACCATTGGCATTTAGGGTAGAAAATTAGAATTAATTGTTACTCTTGGGAAATAGGTTTTCTCACTATGTTTCTCTCATTTTTTGTTGTTGTTCAATTTCAAGTCGTGTCTTGAAAATATGAAATATATAAAGTTCCTCAGAATCCGAAAATGGCGGCCCTTCGACTTCGGATTTATAGATTGTTGAATTATGGGAGACAGATGCCTATAGAACTACAACCACAAGTAGCAGGGACAAAGCCAGAAATTTGTAAGAATAAGAGCATCCTCAAACAATAAAGTTACAATTAAAAAGCTCAATAATTTACTAAATGAAACACTTAAATAATAATCCATAAAGTTTTTTTATAGAACATATTACAATATCCCTCAACTCGTATTCATGTTTAGTAGGGTATTGGGTGTAACAACCCGTCCTTTATTTTATGATTTTATTAATTTTAAAGGAGTGAGTTGACGAAAATGTCCTTTAAAATGAAATTATTGACTTTCGTTGACCGTCTTTTCATGATGCGTACGAGCTATTATTTTACCATGGACACCACTTAGCCAGATAAGCCTTGTTTGTTGAATGCATGCAAGAATGCTTAATTAACAATTGTGCTGTGCTTAATTAGATAATTAATTGGGGGATGAAGTCTTGGAAGTTGAAGACAAAGAGCAGTAAGAAAACCAAAGCTACTTCAAATGGACCCACCGCCGCAGAAAGGAGGAAGATCGTCAGGTGAGGACGGCGAGGATCGTGACCGTCGGAAGAATCGCCGTATTGTTGGTTTTCTTGATGTTCTCGAATATTCCGACAGGCAGAGGCAGTTGTTGGGTGGCGGCATTGGAAATTATGGGATTGTCGGTACGGGAACGGACGGCCAAGATTTGCTGGAAGATGAGGAGGATCGTTACTACGCTAGCTGCAGAGGCGGCGGCCGCTGTGGCAGTCGGACGTTGGACTTTGACTTGAAGATGTGTACGGAAATCCTAGGCTCCGAGAGCGGCGATCATTTCACGGCGGAGGACGACGACGGCTTACTGTCAACAAGATTAATATCGTCGTCTTCTTCAGCAACATCAGTACTGAAACCGACGTCGTGGATGTTGAAAACAGGGAGGTCGGTGATGGCAAGGGATTTCCCGCCAAATTTGGAGCCAATTCAATTCTTGTCGACGCTCAACAGGTACGGACGGCCGAGATTCAATGTCGAGAAAGTAAGTATGAGCGATGGACGGCTCTTGATTTACGTGGACAAGGACCGCCGCCCCAGGGCTGTTCCCGCTGATAATTGGAGGAGGAGCACCGGTAGTACTGCGGCAGGCGGAGGAGTTAATAACGGAGCCGCCGTGAGTAAGAAACTTGTGCTTTCTTACAATTCTGATTCTGATCAAGAACAAGAAGATGATGATCAGATATTGGAGGAAGAAGATGATCAAGAAAATTACTAGAATGTAGAATTTTTATCCAATCTTGATTTTCTAAATTTCATATAACTCAGCATTAATCACTAATCACTTGTTAATTAGCCTATACGAGTGAGGAAAAAAATTTCAATGTCGGAAAAACGGGTCGGTACATAAAGTGTTATAGTCCAATTGACTAGGATTTTTTTTTGTTTTTTTTTTAAGTTTCTAACTAATTGTATTATTATAAAAAAATTACATCTTTTTATAATAAGCTCTACTTGGGTTCTATATAAACTCATGAAACTATTGGCATTTAGGGTAGAAAATTAGAGGTAATTCTTACTCTTGAGAAATAGGTTTTCCCGTTATGTTTATCTCATTATTTGTTGTTTAATTCCGAATCGTGTCTTGAAAGTACGAAATATATAAAGTTCGTCAAAGTTCGAAGATTGCAGCCGTTCGACTTCGGATTATGATTGTTGAATTCTGAGAGACAGATGCCTACCAAACTACTAGCACAAGTAGGGGCGAAATTTTATCTTTTAAGACATTGCATTTATGTAAGTCTCAATATCCAAATTTATCGGTCTTCCTTCATCTCTAGTTATCTTTTTAATTAAATTGTTATTCGTTGGCAATTTCAAACAGTAGAATCAAAACGTGATGGTGATTGGTGAGTGCCAAATTTGATTGGGTTGTTTAGAAACGATGTTCAAGTCTTCTCCTTAATTAATTAGCCTTTGCCTTAAGTTTCTCGAAAGGTAGACTACAGACCAAGGAAATTTTTTCTCCCCGTGTCTTTGAAGGTAGACTACAGACCAAGGAAATTTTTTCTCCCCGTGTAAAACAAAGCTCTCTCTCTTCCAACAAACCCTAGCTGTCACCCCCTTCGCCGCCGGCCTCTAGCTATGGCTGGGGGCCGGTGGCAGCCTCTCCCCTCCCTTTCCTAGCTTTTCCTCCCCCCTCTTCCCCTTCTCAGCCATCCTCCTCCCCTCGCCATTCTCGTTTTTTTCTTCCTACCACCCCACTCCGACACCTCTTTCCCGACCTTTCACTTCCTCATCTCCCATCCCTTGCTCCTCTCCCACCATTTTGGGTGCAGATATACATGGATCTATGCCCTATACCTCGTCCCGGGCCTTGCCCGTTTAAGATTTCCTTCGATTGGCCCTCGTTTCCTTGTGTGGGGTTTAGATCTGTGCTGCAGGTGGGCTGGATCCCCCCTCATCAACTCGGCTTCCTTGGTGGTCTCTCCCTCCTCGACGGCTTCGGTGCTCTCCGCTCTGGAGGTTCGGCTTGGTTTGGGAGCTTGACGTTTTCATCTCGATGGGGCTCAGCTCGGCTTGAGCGTCTTGGTACGGCTCGGCTCTTTGCTGCTCGTTTTGTTGCAGCTCGGCTCTTCTCGTTGTGGCTTGGTCAGTCTTGTTGCGGCTCCTCGGTCCCCCTGTTTTTTGAGTTGTTCAGCTGATCTTTCTCCGTGTAGTTTAGTTCCTGTCGCCTTTGTGCACCGCGGTGACGCTGGTGTTTTGGCTAATTTGGTCTTCGCCTTTGTGCGTTGTTATTGTGAGTCTCGTCTGCAAACGATGACTTTGTTGTGATCTCGCACTTTTTGCGATGATTTTTGTGGCCTCACTATTTGGCGGTGACCGTTGTGTCTACGGGTATCTCTCTGTTGCTGCTATCGTTTATTGTGACAGATCTGTACTGGCAGTTTTGTGCGCTTGGCGACTGTGTGATTGAGCTTGTGGGTGTCTACTAGGGGTTTAATATTATTTGTCTGCTCTGTGCAAATTCATTTCAGATCAATTTATTGATCACTGGAATTATGTACCCAATGACACTCTGTAATTGTTTGGTGTTGGTTAATGAAAGACTATGCTATCGTTTCTGCTAAAAAAAAAAATATTCCGAATCGTGTCTTGAAAGTACGAAATATATAAAGTTCGTCAAAGTTCGAAGATTGCAGCCGTTCGACTTCGGATTATGATTGTTGAATTCTGAGAGACAGATGCCTACCAAACTACTAGCACAAGTAGGGGCGAAATTTTATCTTTTAAGACATTGCATTTATGTAAGTCTCAATCTCCAAATTTATCGGTCTTCCTTCATCACTAGTTATCTTTTTAATTAAATTGTTATTCGTTGGCAATTTCAAACAGTAGAATCAAAACGTGATGGTGATTGGTGAGTGCCAAATTTGATTGAGCCGTTTAGAAACGATGTTCAAATCTTCTTCTTAATTAATTAGTCTTTGCCTTAAGTTTCTCGAAAGGTAGACTACAGACCAAGGAATTTTTTTCTCCCCGTGTCTTTGAAGTTGATCTGTTGCACGAATAACTCGTGAAACCAAATAATTAATTAACAATCCTAGCTAAAGAAAAATTAATACATAAGACTAATACATAAATTAAATCGAAATTTTTTTCTGTGTGCCGAAAACAT
This sequence comes from Cotoneaster glaucophyllus, assembly GCA_036320875.1. Lineage (NCBI taxonomy): Eukaryota > Viridiplantae > Streptophyta > Magnoliopsida > Rosales > Rosaceae > Cotoneaster > Cotoneaster glaucophyllus. The sequence continues at coordinate 37,019,065 of CM070058.1, read as the reverse complement.
GGTCCGGTACGTCAAGTGTCATAATACAATTAGTTTGATTTTTATTTTTAAGTATCTAACCACTTGTATTATGACACTTGATATACTGAGTCATGTTCTCAACGCACTGAAAAATCTCTCAATTAAACTATACCAATGATGAGCAACGAACATGTACGCCATTGCATGGAAATGCATATATATTGCAATAGTTTACATTTCTTACTAATGATGAGTTGACATCACTTTAAAAAAGGGTAATGTGGAGACTTAATTTCTAAACTAAATTTTGTAAGCTAAATGATGTGAATGTTGATAATTAGATTATTACTTAAGTGTTGATTAACATGTTTATTTCCTATTGATGACACGTCATTTGATTTGCAAATTTGGTTTCCCTAACATTTTCCCTCTAAAAATCTTTGGTGCTATGATAACCTAAATGTCGCATCATCACTCTAACCGAACTTTAAACGGAATTACACGGCAAGTGCACCATCGATGTGGAGAGCAAAATGTGGAGGAGAACACTGATCGCTTAAAGGCAAAAGAGTAATGCTAGGTAAACTAAATTTGTACACTAAATTTGCAAACTAAATGATGTGTCACTAATAAAAAGTAAGCACGTTTATTAACAATTAAGTAATAATCCAATCATTAGCTTCTATGTTATTTAGTTTACAAAATCTAGTTTATATTAATCTTGTACACAATTAATGTTGTGATAATGGCAGCTCTAGAAGGAGTGAGGAGGAGGAGGATGAATGATTTCCCGCCATTGTTGTCAACGCTGAACGGAAACGGACGGGCGAGATTCACTATGACCAAAGTCAGGAGCGACGGAGGGCTCTTGATTTCGCGGCGGAGAACCAACGCCGGCGCTTGTAAAAAAACGACAAGGCGAGGAAGCAACCTGTGTTACCGTTTTGAACGAGATCACAACCAATTGATCGTGCATGATTACTTTACTTGACTAATTACATAATTTACATTAGATGGTCGAATTAATTGTTCGATTTTCATAAGTTGTATTCGAATGTTTTCACATAATTATATTCGGCCTGCCCTTTTGAATTTGTACAATTGTTAATTTTTGTTTCTTGAGAAAATAGAAACTTCGGCAGCCTTGCTTGATTAGACAATTCTCACTTTACATATAATTGAATACGACCAAAATACATGGTGTTTAGTAATACTTTTTTAAGTACAACGATATAGGGAATTTCCCTACGAATGACTTTAGGTACCGTCAATAGATGCCTTTGAAAATTTAGGGGTACACCTATATAGATTTTTCTGTTGAGGTTTGCCGTGTAGAGAATAAATTGTTTTGGACATTGAACAATACATCAACGGATTATCTTTGGACACGTAAACTCGCATTCAATACAAAGCTTTTACGTGATGAAGATAAACTTATAATAGTGTGCAGATATTTTATCTTTACCTCTCTTATTACATAACTTTACACGCTGCGAGAAAGATAAAATAAAATAAAATGTACATTATGTGACTTGACATGAAAGTTCTTGTTTTAAGTTTTGATAGAGCTAGCCCTTTGTAATCGCATTTTCTTCAATTGGGCCATAATAACTATGCAAAAAATTGTTAAGCCTACGTAATTCACTTATGTTTTGGCCCATACATTTACAATTAATTTATTTTAGTAACTAATGTGGTGCTAAGTAATTCATTAACACATTTCCAAATCTAATTAGGAGAGTAAATTAACTAATTAGGAAAAGCCAAACCAATACAATAAATTTGTAATTCATGTTAGAACAAGGTGGGACGAATCAAAACCACTATAAACATTCGCCCGATTGGGTTGAAGAACCATTTATCTTTTCGCGAGACGAGAAACCAGAGAGAAATTAGTCCAATAACAACAATCGTGTGCGACTACTCCTAGCTGTGACAATGGCAGCTGCTCGCGACGGAATAGGGAGGGACTTCCCGCCGTTGTTGTCAACGCTGAACGGGAACGGACGGCCGAGATTCACCATGACCAAAGTCAGGAGTGACGGACGGCTCTTGATTTTCATGGAGGAGGACCAACGCCGGGCGATTGTGAACCAGCCATCTGAAGAAAAAGAAGAAGCAACTTCTGTGCTTTACAGCTTTGAGAAAGATCAGAACCAGTTGATGGTGCATGATTACTTTAGTTAATTAGAATTTAGATTAGATTAGGTCGGATTAATAAGTTATTTGAGCATGGTTTTTCTTAATCTTTGAATTAAATAAGATGTATTTTGGAGATTTCATCCGACCGAAAACATATATATAATAATATTCAGTTTGTCCTCTTTATTATCATTTTATTTAATTTTGCATGGCTTTGAATTGAACACCAATATCATCTTATTCACTCTGCAATTTGTTTGGATGTTTGTGTGTTGAGATAAATTAGGAGGGGAAGCTTTAAAATACAAGAAGAATCAGTATGAGGTCAAATGAGACTAAAATAAAAAGTATTTATATTTTATGAGAGTTGCCATGTAAAATATATTGAGCGCTCTTTGTAAATTTTTCTCGTGATTTTTTCTACATAGACAATTTTGGACGCTTGACGATAAATTAAAAGGTGATAGTAGAACATCCAAGGTCGTATTCAATGTAATACTTCCAAGTGTTAAAGAGAAACTTACTTATAACGGACTATATTTCTTTTTTCTCTATCTTCCGTCCCACCTGACTTACACGTGTGAATAAAGATACAGACCGAAGAGTATACACAGTGTGACATGAAATTTTTCTCGAAGTGCAAAGGGAGAGATGGCATTTTGCATGTTGCATTTACTCCAATTGGGCCATGCTAATATACGTGATTTCTTTTATATGGCGGCCCAAGTTGATATGGAACTGGGACTCTTGGACTTGGCCTAATTGGACACTATTTGATTCAGTTGTTGATTAATGCAGAGATTATTTCGATTCCATTAGCTAATGAGTATCCAGAATATCACACATTAATCAATTAAAGAGAGATTCAACAACTAAAATAATAATTGATTATTTGGGATTTTTCTTTTATTCAAACAGAACGAACATAGATAGAATCAGATCAATTCCCTAAATGTCTTTCTGGATATTTGTCAATGTCCTAGCTATTCACGGAACTTGTAAGCATTTGCTTTCGGAAGAAACCGAAGAATTTCCTGGGAATCTTACAAGATTCATTTGTTTTTTTTTCTATGGTCAAAACTTCATCTGGTTTTTTTTATTATTGGAATATTTGTTTTACGTTTTGAGAAATGTTAAGGGGACTTTCTCAAAAAATGCGACTCTCCATAGAGTCTTTGCCATCACATGTTTTTAATACAATATTTTATAATATTATCACGGTAATTGATGTTAAGTTGTGAGGCAACAAATAGTTCATAAAGAATCCCACTTTAATAGATCTATTAAAGCATTTCTCTTTAGGTTTTACTTCAAACTTCTAGGCCATATAATAATTTATAGGACCTTGTTTTGCATAATTTATGCTTATCGATTGCACAAAATACGATGGTTTGGTGAAGAAAATATGTCTTACATATTGAGGACAAAATTTCCCTTTGCAATAGTTGTTACTTGTATCATACCCTTGAATTATTTATTAAGAAATTAGAAGCATGTAGTTGATTAAAGAGTGAAACTAACATGGGTAGATGATTCACTTATGAATAAGAGTGCACTTGTTAGACCAAAATATAAGAATAAGAGCGCACTTAATGTGGAAGGTTGACTAGATTAATTGTCAAATTAACGAAATGTGTACTCATTTATAGGTGGAGATGACTCTTTACCGCAATGACAAAAGATAATTATTCTTATGCACTATGGTATTGGTTTGATCCCCAAAAATTCTCCTTTCCCTAATTAACAATTAACTGTTTAATTCACTTACGTTATTGTTTGTAAAAAAAAAAAAAAAATTATATATAAGCAATAGGGCAACCAAATTTTTTAATAGTATAATTTTTGACATAATTCGTATTTACTAATCAAAAGTCAACCATAGAGGAATAACGTGAGAGCTATTGTATGAAAGTTAGAGAACATGAAAGCCACCGTTGAGTTTTCTGATAGTATTTTATATTAAGGTTATCCCAACTCATTTTAAAATCATGGTCCATCCCTGATTTAACTTGTGACACTCCATATCGCTAGAGTGACAGAAGCCAAACTTGGAGGGTAGATCAACGATTCAAAATTTAATGTTTGGGCTAACAAAATGAGAAGCAAATAAAAAGAAACCGAAGAACAAAGAAAGTATGGTGCTATTCACACAGCTCTTTTTACTTCTCACACATTTCCTGTTAATGTATATCATTTGATCATCTTCAATTTATGATGCGAATTGAGATGTGTGTATAAAAGGTAAAAAGGGACATATGGATGAGAAGTGCTTGACTCCTTATGGTTAAGGAGGAGTTCCTCCTCAAAATACTTTGTGGCCTATTCACAGAAGTCCATGTTTAGGTCGGAACTGTTCATATTATAAATCACTATGTAAATATTATCTCTACAAAAAATCAATTAAAACTAAGATCATCTAGCTAATCAATTATAGCAAATAAATAGACAATTCATAATACTTTTACCGAATTCATCTATCTGTTTTTATACAATTCGATGACTATAAGATCTTAGTTTTAATTGATTTTTTGTAAAAATAATCTTTACAAATTGATTTATAATATGAAAGATTTGAATCATAATCACAAAATACTATAAGTAGACTACAATGTATTTTAAAGAGAAATTCCTCCTCAATCCTGTCTTTCTCGTATGAATAGCACCACCCCCAAAGAAATCACGCTAAAAATTTGAAAATATGTTACTTTCTCACTCTGCTGTGCAATTGAAGAAGTAAAAATTGCTAACTAACACCACCAAATTTCACCTTTTCCTTTGACATGTTCTATCCCTAACAACAACACATGTAGACGGTAAATATTTTACTAGCTGCAGGAGATCAAAGCAGATCCAAAGCCAAAACCTCCCCTTCCTTCAACAAAAACCAAACCCTAAACCTAAACTGTAAAAGGTAAAAGTCAATTATTAATCTGTGTTTTTTTTTTTTTTCATATATGAGGGATTTTCCATATCCCTTTTGATGGAGTAGTGTTTGTTATCTTGGTAACTTTCTGCTTCACCTGCCTTCTTCTGGTGTTATTTTCTTCAACACAGTTATCCACTTTTACCACATCAACTCTTACTATATGATGATCTGATGTCCCTTTGGAAGAAAACACCGAGTACGATCCAGGAACAAATTTGTAAGTTGAATTTGCCGATGCCAATATATAATCGACTCTCGTTCCATACTTACATGTTCCCTGCACGCCTGCGTCAAAGTACAAATTTACGCATTTAGAAAAACAAGTGTTGAAGTGCAAACCAGTTAATAAGTTAATGTTAGGGTTTCGAGTTGGTTTACTTTGGCCTTTGGCAATCATCACTACTGACTCATATTCTCCTTCAAAGTCCTTAGCATCTGTGTATTGCTTGCTCTTCAAGTATCTCATTACTTCAACCTTAGGCCTTGGTTTCCCCATATCCTCGTAATACTGCAGCCAAAACAAATTAAAGGTTTGTTAAGTATATAATTTGTACAGTTCTTCTCTGAACATGACACTTTTTTTTTTTTTTTTAAAGAACGAATTGCTGAAAATATTGATAGATTAGATGTCAATGACAAAATGGATAGACATGCTATCCATACAAAGTCGGTCTTTTTAATAAAAAAAAAAGGATGTTCTGCACAGAGAATTTCTGATAATTTGGAAGTGTAATCATGTCTCACCTTTACAATATCAGTCCATCTTTCTTGAGAATAGTCTGACTCATCCAAAGAATTGAGGCCTCCGGCCAAGATATGGGGCTCATTGCTTGATTGGATTATAGCATTGATCTGCCTCATCCTCCAGCTCTCATCAAGATGATCGAGGTGGGTGCAATGGAAGTTTACTTCTCCAGCTTCAGGAACATCAATGGTGGCCTTCAGGACATTCCTGTGTGTTGTTTTCATCAAGCACCCAAAATTCGATTAATCTTTTTGCCTTACACGATAATATTCTAAACTACTTCATTTTATAGGAATGAGACTCCAACTCAAATGTAAGGAGTTTGATATATTGTCTTGATTAACTGACCTAACATAAATCAACATATTTTGGAATGACAAACGATATTCTAAATTATGATCATTTAAGTGAAGACTCGAACATAGATGCAAGAGAGTGACCATCCTAGAGTAACCTACATTCATCTTTATGCCTGATTTTCCCTTTTTCACTTAAATGATTTAACTTGGCACTAATCATGATGTTCTCGTTGCTAACAGAAAAAAAAAAAAAAAAAAAAAAACAAGGAGTATAATTTTCTTCCCTTTTAATTTTATTCTATTTGAACGACCATGTTTAAATTACGTAAACATCTGATATTAATTTTTTATATAAAAATAAAAAGAAAAGGAGAGAGAGAGAGGAGGTACTGACCGAGGAGAAGAAAATCTTACTCCGAAAAAACAAATCACAAACAGTTAAGGGGAATGCTGCCCTTCTCGATCATGCAAATTATTTAATTAATATAATCCACCTATAGCGCAGACTTGCAAGGACACCAATGCACTCCTTACCTAACATTTACTTTTATAATACTTGTTAACAGAGATATTTCGCTTTCATTATAAGGGGGCATAAGGTTAGCGAAGTAGGATTAAGGCCTTCTAAAAAAATTTTCCCATCATTTCAAACCTTTCCCAAAAGAAACCTCACTAGATAATAATGCAAGCAATTCTTTCTCTGGTTCCGAGTTCCAATCCATCAAGTACAATCTCAACTAACTTCTCAACCAACAGTTACTTCTTTAAACTCGAAATTTTGGATGCAGACGTGAGTTCGGTCAATTAAAAATAAATGAATGAATATGGAAGTCTCAAGAAAAATCAATAAGATAATATTAAAAATTTGCAAATCTGGTAGACAACTCTGCAGAGCACAGCTGTTACTGAGATAATTACAAACCCAGTAAAACACCAAAAGTTTCTACCTAATACATAAAGAAAACCCAGACAGGCAATTCAAGCACATAAACAGATAGACCATCAAATTTATTTAAAAAACAGGTATAAATTCTGAGAGAAACTTTTTAGTGTGCCAGAAGCACGGTTCAGTATATTGTCATAATAAAAGTAGTTCAATTTTTTTCAAGTATCTAATCACTTGTATTGTAACACTTCTGTACCGGATTATGCTCTCGGCAATAAAAAAAAATAAGTCTTAATGAACCACTCTTGGTATGGGCAAATATGCCCTGGCCTTTGAAAAGTTACCCAAATAATTTTAGACTGTAATTTGTAGTAAAGTTTGGAACTTTATAATAATTGATGACTTTATGAAAGATGGAACTTTATAATAATTTTAGACTGTAATTCTCTGTCAAATGAAAGATATTTGCTTTGGAATTAGACCACTTTAATTAGTCAACATAAAGGCAGCATAATTATTATCTCTATCAAAAGACAGAGAATTTTAATGAGAAATTAATAATCCGACTACAAATTTGTAATTTAATAAACTGTTAATATATCGTCGATAAAATAGACACTGGTAATTTAATACTGTTTTTATTTCATCGTAATTTAATAAACTGTTTATATATGAAGAATTTTACTTAGTCAAGTTAATAGTTCGGCTATGGAATAGAGATTCATACTTTAAGAAAAAGACGTTCTGCACTGAAAATTTCTAACCTGAAATCGGTGTCGTCGAAGATTTTGACGATCTTGGACCGCTTAATTGGCCATTTCGATAAAATAGCGTTGCCGTACTCCGGCGCCCAGCTCTCGGCAAAAACATAATTCATTCCCAACGCCGCCGCCAAGTCAGACAGCGGCTTCATATCCTTCTCCTCCTCCGCCTTCACATCCTGCAGCGCCAAAATATCAGCATCCATCTCTCTCAAAACTTCAAGAACCGTCCGATGACTTGTGTACAAATCTCCATCCGCCGCAGCCCCACTTCTTGAAACTCCAGAAAATCTCACACTCGATGATCTAAGAGGTGATTTTCCGGTGACCGGAGAAAAAGCATCTTCCTTTGCTCTGCCTTCCGAAAAGCTCAATTGCCGGTTTTTTAGCAGCGAAATCTCGTTATCCGGCAGATTGATCGAAACCCTTAACTTCGATTTCGAAATCTTCTGCTGTTTCGTGAGATTATCCGAATTGTTCATTGAATTCGGATGCAGGGGACTCTGTTTCAGAATGCTCTTCGGACGTTCGCTTCCAGAAGACTTTGTTCGACTAACGTGCTTATGAAGCTTCAAGCTACTATCTCCATTTTCGCCGTCCAAGTTCCCGCATTTCTCGGCTTTCGGAACCGCCGGCGCCATTGAGAAGAGAGCGGCGTTGAAAGTCGCCACCCGAATCGGCCGCTCTGGTTTTGAGTCGGTATTGGGGTGTACTGCCGCCAGCGCATGAATGGCATTGGTTTCATTTTCGGGTTGGGATTTTCTGGAGCTTATTTTTCCGAACTTTTTTATGACGACTTTGGGGCGGGAACTGCGGCGGGCCGGCCAGCGGAGGCGGGAGCAGAGGCGGAGGAGCTTCTTGTTGAGGATTTTTAGCATTGTGGTGGAGTTTTTGTTGGTGGGAGTTTGAGAGAGCATGGGGACTTTTAAAGGGAGGAACCGGAGAGAAGGGAAGCTGCAGAGTTGTTTTCAACTGTGGCTCTAAGAGGGTTGTTTTGGTGTGAGATGAAAATGTTTGAAGGAGTCTTCTGAGAAATGGGTTGGTGACACTTGGCAGTCAACCATAGTCAAGATGATTTTAGCCTAAGTTAGTCACATCAATCTCTTTTCGTCTTTGCACTTAAGTTTGAATCATTTATCAGCGGTTAAGGGCATGTTTATTTACAAGAAATAGGAATTAGAATTATTTTTATTTTTATGTTCTTACGTTTACTGAAATATGGGTAATGAAATTATTTGACACTTTAACTCTTTTTTGCGTTTACTTATACGTAGGAAATCGAAAAAATGTAAATTTTCTTTTGAAATTCGTAATCAAATACCTAATAATAAAAAATTAGATTAATTAGGGGACGAGTTGATATGATTCCCTTTTCTTACTTCTCTTATGTTTAAACTTCCTGATTATTTCCTCTTTCCATTTTTGTTAAGTAAATATGCCCTTAGTTTAATTTATAACAAGTTTATACTTACTGGTGCTAGAAATCGATTTTCAGTTTCCTGCGTACGTTAATATATGGGTATTGAAATTGGAATAAACTGCGAATGACTTATTAAATTAGTTATAGTTTGTTTAATGGTATTTGCTATCCGGATAATCATAGTAATTCTAGAGTTAATGTATATATAAACCCCAACTTTTGAAAGAGATGCATTTATTAGATAAAAGGTCAACACTGGCTCTACCCGTTGTTCTAATGATTCATGATAACTTGACGGATCGCACAATCATTGTGCTGGCGATGCATCATTCAAATATTTGCCCTATCAACTTTTGTGGTAGGATAGTGGCCTACCATGGTGGTGACGGATGATGGGGAATTAGGGTTCGTTTTTGGAGAGGAAGCTTGAGAAACAGCTAACACATCTAAGGAACGTAGCAAGCGCGCAAATTACCCAATCTTGACACGAGGAGGCAATGAAACAAAAATAACAGTACTGGGCTTTATAAGTCTAGTAATTGGAATGAGTACAATCTAAATCCCTTAACGATGATCCATTGAAGAGCAAGTCTGGTGCCAGCAACCGCGATAATTCCAGCTCCAATAACTAATATTTAAGTTGTTGCAGTTAAATAATTCATAGTTGGACCTTGGGTTGGGTCGACTGGTTTGCCTCTTGTGTGCACTTGTTGACTCATCCCTTCTACCGTCAATATGCTTTTGGCCTTAGTTGGCCGAGTCGTAATTCCGATGTTTTTACTTTGAAGAAATTAGAGTGCTAAGCAAGATCCCATATATATATATATATATATATATATATATATATATATATTTTTTGTTGAAAAAATGTTTTATTCAAATAGAAACCTAAAAAGAAAAATTAAATTGGCTCTAAGATTTATAAAAACCAAAATAATCACCACTATAAAAGATTGGATGCGTACTTTATAAATGAGATACATCAACTGTATCGTCCGTTCATGTATTAATATGTGAGAAATTGTACCACGTGATTATATTTAATTCCAATTCCATACAAAAATGTTTCGAGAAGGTGAAATCCTACAATCCTATTCCCAACTGCTCCAGGAAAAGAAAGAAATGGTGATGCAATTTTTACTATTTGCATACAGCCTGCCTAATTGTTTATTGGACTCTAGAGCAATGTCGTTTTTGGGATTTTGATTAAGATAATGTTAATTATTTTTCAAGTAACGACGTCCACTAATAAACATAGAAAAATAAATGTAAATAATTATTATTTGCAAGAGGGAAGAAAAAATTAATATGAAAATGGAGAAGGAGAACCCGACAACCACAGACCATGCATGCAATGCAAGTAGGATTCTTATTGCGAAAGCCACGTCACCTGAAATCCGGCGTATCCTACTCTCCTGTGCTAGTTTAATTGGAGAGATTTTTTAATGTACCGAAAACACGATTCTACATATCAACTGTAATAATACAAGTGATTAAAAACTTAAAAAATAAAATAAAATTCAACAATTTATATTATAACACTTATTGTATTAAACCATATTCTCAAATCAATACATTAAAAAGTTTTTCGCGAAGCTGGACTGCTCGAAGTGGAGCCTAATGTTTTGAGAATGAGGTGGTGTGTAGGTCCCGTGGGCTCTCTTCTCATCATCCTAAACTCTGCAAAAGGGCCCATTATCCAGAAGTATACGTATACGTATACATACGCATACGAAAAGAACATCACCCTCTTGTTAAAACATATTATGCTGTCAAATTATCAACTTAAGTTATGCCAATTCTCTTGTTTTAATATTTGGTGTCTAGGTTAATACAATTTGACAAAGTAACACGTCAAATATTTGACATTGTACATACAATTCTAAGGATTTTGGCCTGACTAAGGGTTCATCTATAAGTACTTTTAAAATGACTAAAAACGTTTTAAAAAAATGTTTTTAGGTTCCAAAAGCACTTAAAGTGCTTTTTGCAAGAAGCACCAATTATATGTTTTTTGTAGGAAGCACTTCAAGTGCTCTTCTAAGATTCAGTTTAAGTGCTTACCCATGATTCACCTGCATTTTTACTAAATATTGATTTCAAAAATATTTTCACAAAAAGCGATTTCAACCATTTTAAAAGCAGTTTCAAATGAGTTATAAGCCTCTAAAGATGAAATTCTATATATATGTGTGTGTGTGACCTCGTGAGCAGTTGACATATGGGGGAATACCTGAAAACGAGAAGGACTTACCTACAACTCAGATGCCCTTGTCAATACGTGAAAAAGTTAAAATTCATAACAGTGCTTGGTTGATTGCTTAATATACCGTCACATAAATATCCCAGAATAGAGTTCCCTCCTCCACAAGACGCTCCCTTGACTAAGACCGGTATCAGCCTGCAGAATACAGATAAAATGCATGGTGACTATATATCAGAAAAGCCAAGAGTGCTGGACAACAAATGTTGACAACAAATGTTGACAAAAATGAAATCCGCATTCTCTGAAAGATGGAAGAATTATTAAACGAGGGTAGGGAGGCACAGATAATTACATACATGTATGTATAAAAGATTAGGTAAGTTGGGGATTTGTTAATTTATGAATTAAAGGGGTGGGTCAAGCTGGATTTGATGCATCAAGAAAGATGCCGATTGCATGGCCATGGACCCTGTAAGCACTTATAGTTATGCACCTATGTTTTCAGCAAATTGACAGCTCTTTTCTGACGTCCCCACGTATAATTCTCATCATTCATATCATTCTTTTCCATTTAGATACAAACATAACAGCATTTTCGATCGTTCAATATCAAACAACGTTTTAAAAGGCAAAGATGAAGCCAAGGCATTCATGAATACCCTATCTAGGAGAAAGGCTTTAGACGTGAGGCAAAATCTTATGGGACCTAAAATTATTAATATATATTATATATATTATATATATTTATAATATAATCAATAATAGAGTCGAAATCAAACATTATGGTAGAATAATCAACAATCAAATAAAAAGTTTCTTCACCATCGGAGAGAAACCTAACCTTAAAAAAAAAAAAAAAAAAAAAAAAAAAAAGGGGCCCCAACTAACGCCTCAGGCGTCTAGCGAGAGTAGGGCGAGTTTAAGTCTACTCTCGTTAGGCAGAGGCGTCTCTTCACTGCCCGGCCTCGAAGGCTGGCTAGCTAGGCGCGCCTCAAAGGCTTGTTTTTAAAACACTGATATCAAATAATGCAGTTTTAGGTTTTTCACTTTTGAAAGACGGAAACTATAAGTGAGAATATATATCTGAGTGCTTCTCCTTGTCCTTGTCTCTCCTATGTAGAGAGAGAGAGAGAGAGAGAGAGAGAGAGAGAGAGAGATGCGTGGATGTGGAATTTTCAAAGATGTTCTTGTTGTCTGCTAGAGATCATGGGAAGTAGGGTTTTTCAGTTTTGGTTTTTAGCAGAGGGTCAGCTGGCTACTGGTCTCTTTAACATGCATGTAGGGTTTACTTTCTGGGCACAATTTCATCATGAATAGGGACATAGCATTGAAGGTGCTATAGTGGTTTGGTGCCAAACGTTTGGGGTCCGAATACTCCTGGCTCTTTTCAGTTTTTGACATATTTTTTTTATGACTTCGGCCGGTTCTGTTGCACCGACAGCTCTCGATTTTGAAAACCGGTTCGACGTCCAACTAGATCAATTCAGTTACAAAACCGAACGAAATTAGGCAATTACTGAATTTGTGGCAAACCAAGCGGGTTAATCTGGTCGGTTTGGGCTTTAGGGTTTCTTTCCACGATGTAATATTCTAAATTACTTTATTTTTATGATATTTGAGTGTAATTAAAAGGAATGAACACACTATTCTGATCAACTGATCTAATTCGGGATCTGCTTAAAGTGTTGAGGTTAAACTATAATGAAATTGGCATGACGAAAAAAGGAAAGGGATCCACCTAATCATACTAATCAATTAATCCGGATCCTTAAAATTTGATCCAACGTCTACAATTATTATAACTTTTAAAGCGACCCCCTATTTGTAACCATTAGATCAAATTTCAAGAGCCCGAATTAATTGATTAGTGGGATTAGGTGGAAGGGATCCTCTCCGCATCACTTTTCACCTAATCCACCTAGTTCGGGATCCAGACTGTTCAAATTTGATCTAACGACTATAAACAGGGGACCCTTTAAAAGTGATAATAACTGTAGTCGTTGGATCAAATTTGAACGATCTGGATTCTGAATTAGATCCCTTTCCACTGAAAAATACATCTCATTGTCAGATCGAGAAATATATTCAATATTCTTGTGTAAGAGAATAAATATTGATTGGCACTGTAACATGCTGTGCAATTAGTAGGTAGCTTTTTATGAGAAAATGAACCAATCATCGGCCGATTTATGGCCAGAGCTTTCAATGGTATATGGATACTGTTTTTCCCACCTTTAATTTGATGGGTATTTTTAGAAGCCTAATTCACACGGCCAGATGCCCCAAAGATTTGCAATTTTTAAATAGTACTAAGCTTTGAGTGGTGTGGAAAATGAATGGTTAATATTGAAAATAAAAGATTTAATAGTTGTGGAAATTAAATCTAACGAATAAAACACATGTAGCATTAACTATGGATGCAAATGTTCTCCTCTTCGGTCTTGGACAATTTTGCACCTACAAAACAATTAACACCTTAGGTCAAGGCTAAAAACCTCACGCGCCCACGATGAATGGGGGGGGCTTTGGCCGAAGAACCTCCGATGCCAAAGTTAGAATTTTAGAGAGAAAAAGTGTTTAGAGTATTTTTGCCAAAGGATTGGAATTAGGTTTTGTGAGAAATAGGGTAGTATTTATAGGAGATGGCCGGTCCCCTTTGGAGAAAAGGTGGCCGGCCCTTAGAGGGAATTTTTGGGTGTGATCTAGGTTTAATTAGCCCATTTATTGGCTAATTAAACCAAAAGGGAATGTATTTGTATTTATAAAAAAAGGGTTATAATGAGTAATTGATTGATTGGCTTAAAAAAGGAGGAAAAGAGGAAGGAAAATATGGGAAATAAAGGGAAAGTGGCTGGCCCCTCTTAGGAGAGAGAGGACCGGCCATTAGGGTGAATCTGTGGCTTTATGGCTAATTTAATTGACAAATTAATGAGGAATAATCCCATTAATTTGCCAATTATCTCCATTTATGTGGGATAATAGGTAGATTTATGAGATAACTACCTAAAATGTGGATGGATGAAATAATTCGGATTTGTTTACCTTTTATGGGCGCTTTTGACTTGACCGACGATAATTACCGACTGCTCGCGCGTAGGAATTCTGATGCACCTTAAGGGCATTTTTGCCTCCTTAATCCGAAAGTCCACGTGTCGCCTTGTGATTATTTTTGGCTCCACATTAACAATGTTCTAAAATATGCTAGACGCTAGTCGGGCGGCGGCCATGGGTATAGTGCCTAGACGGTTTTTTTTTTTTAATTTAAATTAAATTTATTATATAACATATAAATAAATGTCTACTTATATTTTAAAAAACATATAATTGTATAGGAATACATAAATTGCGAAATAGAATGTCAAGAATTATTAAGTATTGGGTTTATATCACAAATGGTCCCTGAAATTGACCCCATCAATCATGATGGTTCCTGAAATTGAAAATCGATCAATGTAGTCCCTGAATTTTAACTCGCGAATCAATGTGGTCCTTCTGTTAGTGTTCCATCCAAATTAACTTTAAAAAAAGGTTAGAGAACCAATTTTTCATGGTAAAATGATCAAAAATAACCCTGTTACTTATAATTTTACTTACTACCTCTCTTTTCTTTTTTCCATCTTCACTTTTCTCTCCATTTTTTCATGGATTTGGTGCTAAAACTAAAATAAAAACAAAAAAAAGTGGTTCTCTAACCTTTTTTTTTATCATTTTACCATGAAAAATTGGTTCTCTAACCTTTTTTTAGTGTTAATTTGGACGGAACACTAACAGAAGGACCACATTGATTCGCCGAGTTAAAATTCAGGGACTACATTGATCGATTTTCAATTTCAGGGACCATTTGTGATATAAACCCTTAAGTATTAGAACATATGGAAAACATAGGGAACAAACATATAATGAGTGTTCATCCAAGTATTAAACAAGTCTCTTACAATTTGTTGAAAAAAAAAAATTACAAATGAAAATTATATATTTTATGTCTACGTGAGAGTCGCGATCTAGGTGGGCTCGATGGGCACCTATGCAGGTCTAGGCACCCTTTCTTGATTTTCAAACGTCTAGGGATTAATCGGAACGGTGGTTAGCCACTTAGTGCCTAGGTAGGGCATAAGTGGCGCAAGATAGAGACTTTTAAAACAATGACATTAAGGCCTCGTTTGGCACACTGGATAGTAACATCGGATAGTATTAATAATACGAAGCGGATGTTTGGTGAGCTTCGTATGAAATAAGCACCGGACTATTTAATCTGGGCCCACTTATTTTATACTCCTCACACCCGGTTATTTATCCAGTCTAAAACCTATGTATTATTAGTCCGGTGGATCCTCTCGCTCACTCTGTCCCACACGCATCAACGCTCTCCTTCCACTTTCTCGTCTGGATAGTTGCAGGTTAGTCTCCATCGTCTTCTGCTTTTTCTCTCTTTGTTCCTCCCTTCTCCTTTACACACACACCTCTCACCTCCTTCGTCTCTCCCTCTCTCTGTCACGCACTCTCTCCCCGTCACAGTCGTACAATAGTGGTTGTAGTTTTTGGAAGTAGGGTATTTGTTGTATTCATTTGGTGGGTTTTCTGTTCTGCTTGTGGGTGTGCTCCTGCTCAATTGTTTGACAATTGTCCGAGTTAGTTCGCCTTCGATCTCTAACAAGAACAATTTTAATCGAACTTTCCATGGATTGAAGGAGGAAGAAATGATTCAGATTCTTCCGATCTGGGCTCCGACGAGGAGAGGGATATCAATTTGCATTTGGGCTCTGCCAAGAAGGACGAAGCCGAGGAAGGGAGCTTGAATTTCTCCGATTATGGTTGATTTCTGGACTTTGATGAGAAGGACGAAGACGAGGAAGACGATCTGGGCTTCAACCAATAAAAATATTTATTTTTGGGATTTTTGTTTTTGGTTGATCTGTGTGTGGATTTTACAAGGATTCTAAAAGTTTTGGATTTTTCCATAAATTTTTGTAATTTTTTTGGAATCCTGCTTAAATTCATATGTATATTGTTGAAACTGTATTCAAGAAATATTGTATACCAAACAATACAAATAATACGGCCTTAGTCCGATATTGCACCAAACGTCCGACTAATTAGTCAGTATTATCCGATGATTATTTATCCTATCCGATTGAAATAGTCAGTACAGTCCGAGCTGCCAAACAAGGCCTAAGTGTTACATAGCACTGAAGACACCAAAATTAAGAGTAGTACTCTAAAGTAATTTCATTTTTGCATAGCCTACCTCATGCTACAAGAGCCATAATATTGGACCCAAAATTTCAATCTGCTAGAATCACCTTAGCTTTATTAGGTTTTTCTAAAGACATCATAATTTTTCCAATTGATTACTTCATCAATACTAACTATAGGTCCATTGTATTAACTACATCATGTATTTCATGTTGCTTGAAGTGAGTGTGCTCTGACAAGTAACTAATCGATGGGTTATAATATTCGTGATCTTACTACGACCGATAAAAGTTAGTTTCAACGTTTTTGGATGAATCTTCTGCATTTGCTTTCAAATAGTGCAGGTTAAAAAGTGTGGGTGGTTTCTAAAAACGTTGGTTTTGACTTTAAGGTCTAAGACGGGATACTTGGAAAGTTGTCTTCTTCTTTGATACGAGCGTTATTTTTCTATAAGTAAATAATTTCATAAGAAGGAATTATTAACTTCCTGATAGGAAATTTTGAGGCTTTGAAATATGTAGAGCAGAATAAAAATAAAATAAAAATAAAAAATAAATAAAATATAAATAAAAAGAAAAATAAAAAGAAAGTCGTCGACAGCAGGGTTCGAACCTGCGCGGGCGAAGCCCAACAGATTTCAAGTCTGTCTCCTTAACCACTCGGACATATCGACTCCGTGTTAAATGCTTTCAGATTATTATAACATACGTTAAAAGCTCGATATGTTTTGAAATGCAACCACATAGCATCACAAAAATCTGTGTCATGGTGCCGAAGGGCTGGAAAAAATTCCCGAAAATCTCAAACCGTATCGAAAAATCCAGAAACCAAACCGAAAAAGTCTCAAAAAATTCGGTACACATCCCAAACCGATCCCGAACCATTTGGTATGGGAATCGGTCTCACCATTTGACTTGTTCGGTAATCCCGAACCGAACCGAAGTTAGAATATATTGGATTTCAACCCTTCATATTCATTACTAGGTTCAGCTGTTTTGCTTCTGGTTGTCCTTCAGCGATGTTAGCCCTCCCACCTCCACTGCCGTCTCCAGTTCCACCTTCGCCGCTACCTCAACCCCCGCCCCAACGGAATACCAGATGCCTGCTCGATCTCCAACGGCCAACGACACCAATCTCCTTCAGACAAATCATCACATCAAAGTTCGCTGCGAATCGAGAAGCCCCAGCACCTGATGAAGTAAGAATAGTCTCACGTAAACCGACAAAGCAACCAGTACTCCGGCAACCTCAACGGACGAATCCGCTTATTTTCTTTGGAATTGCAACTTTGATACTCCAACCCTTTTAGTCTTTCACTTTGAGCTTGAAACTCTCCGCCAACCCAGTCGAGTCTCGACCTTCACTCTGTCTTTCTCTCTCTCTCTCTCTCTCTCGACCTTCACTCACTCTTCACTGATCCACTGTGTGTGTGCAGATTGTGTGCGTGTGTGTCTGCAGATTGTTTATGTGTGTGAATTGCTTTCTTACCAAATTGAAGTTAACAATTGGTGTGCACTGTGCAGATTTGGAACAAGCAAAGCTGCAACATGGAAGTGCAAGCTATTTTTGATTGAATTGTGAAAAATATTTTGGGAATCCCGGTCCATCCCGAAAGACCGATAATATTTTGGGATTCCCGAAAATTGGGAATACCGAAATTTCGGTTCAGGATTGGTCTTCAAATTTTCGGGAGGATTGGTCTTCAAATTTTTGTCCCGAAAATTTTCGGTTTGAGATTCGAGATCCCATTTTCGGTTTGAGATCTCGTACCGAACCACCCCAACGGTTAGTTTGAATAATCCATAACATTCGAGGTATGTCGAAGGTAGAGGCAAATGATATTTTTTTTTTTCCATTGCAGGAATAGAAATTCATATTCTAGTTCATCCGGAAAAAAATTTCTTTATTTCTTCCTTCAACGTAAATTAAATTCACGGTAAACCATCCAATCCAACCCAATTCAGGGCACCAAACGACATGAAAACGGTAACAATTAAGTTCTTTTTATTTTGTTTTAGGTAAGAAAAATCAGGTTGAAAAGAAACAGAATGAAGGGGGCACTGCAGAAGGCAAATTTCATAAAACGAAAAAACCAACTTCCTACCCTTTACAAACTCTTCTGTATCTGTGTCTTTTTGGAGCTAACCATTTGAACTGTGACCCAGAAAAGAAAGGAGGGCAAATTCCACCATACAGCAGGAATGAGTTTGACACTGTCTCCTCCATTGATCCGGTCACCGTTCTCGCTAGAAAGTTTACACGCTAAGGATGAGCATACTGCACATTGATCCTCCGCTGAATCGGTGGTCCTACAAGAAGGGCAATCCTTCATTCCTTGTTTCTTGTGAAGCTCATTGCAATTTGCACAAACAACCTGATGTGCACACGGAAGGAACACCACCGACATCTCCTCAGATAGGCACATCACACACTCGCGGTCCTGTCTCAAATCCTGGGAATTCCTTACCTTCTTGGAGCTTGTAGCGTTTTGGTTTCCCTTTGTTGCCAGCCCACTTTTTCTGTCTGACGGGGAACCTACAAAGCTTCCTGCAGCGCCCCTTCTTAGTGCCTGCAATTCTTGAGGAGTCGGACTTCAACTTAAGTTCTGATAACTTGATCTCAACTTTTCTAATGTCTTCCATATACTCGCGCATATCATATTCTGCGCTCAGTTTGATCCCGTCCTCCTCCAATTTTGTCAAAGCTTCACGTTGTTCTCTTTCTTTCCTTATGGAGTCGGCCTGCGCAAGTATTTTCTCCTTTTCTATCTTCTCCCTTTTCCATCTAGCCTGTAAAATTTAGTGATACTAGTGAGAAATAACAACCAGAACAGCAATGTATATTACCAAATATGCAACGGGCCATAAAATTATACCAGCAAAAAATTGAATAGAAGAAAGCTAGTATTACACGTGTGTTTGCCTCTACTAAATTTTCTTTATTTCTTCACTTTGAAAAACTAGCTTCCTTATTAATTATTATGCTCAGTGAGAACAACTGTTGACTTAGCGGCACCGCAAGCAAACAATTTTCTGAAAAACAAGGCCCCACGATTCTTGTCATGAACTTATGCCCTTGTTCACCAGTATCCCACATGTGAGCTCAAAAAACATAAATCTTGAAAGGTAACTGTTATATCTACACGTTGAAGTTGCATACCTCGATTTGATGATGGACATTTTTTACCTTGCCTAAATCCTGTTGCAGTGCAGCCACCTTCTTCTTTCCTGTTTCAAGCTCTTCCTGCAATGCGCTCCTCAGCCCCTCCCATACCTGGGCCCTTTTCAGTGCTTTCTGCTCCCTCTCTAATGCTTCCTGGTTACGTGCAACCGACTCTATAGCCATTCTTTGGGCAGCACTCAATTCCTCTTTCAGATTGGAATTCTCCAACTCAAGCCTACAGATATTAGAGGTAGCTTTCTCAACCTGGTCAGTTGCATTATTTAATGCATTCTCCAACTCAGAGATTCTCTTCACTGTGTTCTCCTCCAACATTTGTTTCTCCTTTTTAAATTTCTCTGCTTCTGCCTTCTCTTGCCTCAGTATTTTAAGTTCAGGTCGTTCCTTACCAAGCCTATGCGAAACCTGCATGACCTTCTCATTGGCCCAATTAGTCCAGCTTTCTAGTTCATTTTGCAGCTCCTCCAGCCGAGGAACTAGATTCAAAATCAGCTCATCCTTTTCATCTTGCGCGACATACTTTCCTAGTGACTTATCATATGGGATGCCAGCACGGTAATCAAGAGGAACAAGATCCTTCAGCTGAGGAACTGCCTTCAAAAACAGCTCATCAATCTCATCTCTTGGGATATCCTTTCCTAGAGACTCGTCATCATGTGGCAAGCCAGCACAGCAATCATGATTCTTGGGGGATGCCGGGGTCTTAGCCTTAGGTCCAGATTTCTTTTCCAAACAAGACTTCTGGGAAAGCTTGGGATCAGCGGGTCGCAAGTAAGATATAGGTAATGTTACTGTGCCACCTGTTGCTAGCGAAGCAGATGAAATCTTGGTTGAAGCATGATGTCTTCCATCTGAAGAAGGGATGGTGGCTCCAGCTTTGGCACTTGACTTTGAGGATACAACTGTTGCTTGTTCTCCGGGAATTTCAGACGGAGGCTTTAGCCTCTTCTCCAGAACAAAACCACCAATCGTGACTTTCCCCGACTTGAAGCCTCCTCTTTTCCCATAAGCGCTGGAATTTCGATCCGTATGGAAGGACTTCTTCCGAAGTGCTGCTAATTCTTTCTTGGTGCGCCCCTTTAGAGCTCCTGACTTTTCTTCAGAGGTAGATATCTGAGATTTTGAATGGACATTTTCACCAGTGAATCCTAAGCATTTTTCCAGACTATCTAGCATAGATGACAAACTATCTTTCTCAGAAGTTACCTCTTCGGATGCATGAGAATGTTTACTGAAACTTCCAAATTTGAGTGTTTCAGGAGGATTGCTTTTGAGCATGGGCAGGTGGTGGCTTTGAGGAATTTGCTTCGTCTGCCTTTGAGCTTAATTGGGGAGAAGAAGAATCAGAGGATTCTTCAAAACCAAGAGCACTAAATGGATCACCTTCCGATGTACAGGCTAGCAAAATGTTCAAGTCACATATCAGCAGCCACCACATTGCTTCCGCAACTGATAACGATGGCCTGACCTCCCTAACCACACTGATCATTTCCACCATTGTGTATTCCACCAGGTGCTGCAAATTAACAAACTGATCATTTGAAGCATCAATATCTTTCTCTTTCTTAAGAAACTCCAGAGTATCACTAACAATATTTTCTAGAGGGTCTTTACCGCCAATGTAAAGGCCGCCTCTCGAAACAGCCTTTTCAGCAACCTCCTCACTGTACCCATGTTCAGCTACCTGCTTAATTGCACTCCGGAAAATTGCTTGCAAATAAGACAGCAATAGTTCTTCAAGCTGGCACGCAATTGGGTCATCCCAATCTGCACACTCAAAATCTCCCACTTCCACTTCTTCTTTGGGCTGAACCACCCCAGCCTCCGCTGACTCATTGTCACTCAATTTTTGGCATTCCTCCGAAGGTAATTCACTCTGAGGGGTTACAGTTAGGGGCGAACCGGGTTTAGTTGCATTCTCTGGAGAAGGGTCAGCTAATTTTCTCTTGTTCTTACTTCCTTTTCCTAAGGATGCCCCTCGGCCTTTCTGGGTACCACTGTTGACCATTTGTTTCTTACTACGAACAACAAGAACTAACTCCTCAGTATTTTCACCGGTCGATTCTAAATCAATTAACCCTACACGACCCAACCAACAAAACAAATAAATAAACAAAAACTGAGAATCTTGACCAAAAACAATAATAAATAATTTGTCAAAAGAGAAATGTGCAACCATATTCTAAAAAAATTCACAATTAACCCTAAAATTTAAATTCTTCGATTTATCAAATAAATAATCACAAGCAAGATATGCATTCCTCCTTCTTCAATTTCAATTAAAAATTAACACGAAATACTATCAAATTCCATACCTCTGAGCTACTAACATAGAACAATTAGGCACAAGAAGCACTTCGCCTAAAAGCACTTAAATCGTAAGAAAGTTGGAGAACAAACAGATTAACCGCACAACCCAGTTAGCTAAACCCAGCAGAAATCAAACAACGCATGCAGCCACACAAGTCCAACTATTGATATATCAAAACATCACCGACAACCCATTTCTCCACAGCATCAGAAACTCCATGCCCAATTCACGAAACCCACCAAAATTTGATCCCGGTGTGTGCAAAATCTTAAACATACACAGCAAAAATAAGAACCCATATGAATAAAAATTGGAACTTTATACCCAAAATCGAAAAGGCGTACCGGGCGACCGCTGCGGTTTTTGGGTAGCCGGAAAAAAAAAAAAAGCAGCAGCGTAACGATAAAGACGAGGAGAAAGTTGGGGGCGAGTGGCGAGGAGAGAGAGAGAGAGTGAGCTTCTGTAATGAATAAGCGTTTGGGGTTTTGGGGATGTTTCTTCTTCTTCTTTTTTTTTTTTTTTTTTTTTCTTTTTTTTTTTGGTCAAACGGAGATGGTTTGGTAAAAAGGAGCCACAGAGCCAAATAAAAATTGATCCTTTGCTTTGCACATGGCATCTTTAGGCACAATTTTTGCTTTTTATATAGATTAAGTTATAAAATATAAACCCTGTATTAATTAGGGTAGCGATTTTTACACACACGTTTTTTTATTCTGCATATTTATTTTTATTCGTTGATTTTCTTTTGATTGTCAAACACCAATTTATATATGCCAATTTACTCAACTTAACCATTTCCTTTCATATTAGTTTTGCGTTGTTTTAATCAGTCAATCTATGTATTTTAATACGTAAATTACTGA
This sequence comes from Cotoneaster glaucophyllus, assembly GCA_036320875.1. Classification (NCBI taxonomy): domain Eukaryota; kingdom Viridiplantae; phylum Streptophyta; class Magnoliopsida; order Rosales; family Rosaceae; genus Cotoneaster; species Cotoneaster glaucophyllus. The sequence goes on along the minus strand of CM070058.1, from coordinate 36,996,172 downwards.
TTTCCTCTACATTTATTACAACCTTTAATTTAATATATGAAATTTATTAATATATTAATTAAGGGGTAGTTGAGATCGTATTAGTTTCTTCTCTTTTTTATTTGTAACTTTTTGATTCATGACCACACGAATTAAATTGTATTATATAAACAAATATGTTAATGGATTCTTTGGTTTTGTTTGAATGGATGACTTGGACTTTCACTAACTTGTAGAATGGGAAAACCAGGTACATGCACTAGTGCATTGTTAAGTATAGGCAATGAGTTTTGGTAGCTTCATAAGTAACATGGATTCATTAAAGCCAACACTAAATTTTGGATAATTAAATCATGATTAGTTTATAATTATTTTATTCATCGTGATATAATAAAATGAAATGCTAAATTCAAGGTCGAAAATCTCTGTTATACATAAAAGACCCATTTGATTAAATGAAGGTCCATTTAAGTGTGGATATGTGTTCATTGTGGTAGTGAGTGATGATGTTTGTACTTGTGATGGCGACAATAGTGACATATGGAGTATTCATGGGCATCAATCTTCAGAATTTTAGGTTTTAAGGGACCAAATGAACGTAATTTAGAGTAAGCATAAGCAAAAACACAAATTTGGAGAGTTAACATTTTTGGTAAATGTTAGGTTTTGAGGGACTAAATGAACTTAATTTAAAGTAAGCATAAGCAAAAACACAAATTTGGAGAGTTAACATTTTGCTAATTTTTCACATCCATGTATATTGAGATACAAATTTGGAAAAATTAAATGCTATGGAGATTAAATTTTAAATTATATTTCGTAATTAAATGATGTGGTTGTTTATAATTAGATTATTATTTAAGTGTTGATTAATGCATTTACTTCTTATTGGTAACACATTATTTGGTCTGCAAATTTGGTGTACCTCGCATTACCCGAATAAATAATTAAAGGGAATCCCCATTATACACTTTTGGATAATGATCATTTAAGGATAGTAATTGCTGGTTTTTACTTTTTGACTCATTTTGTATATTGTTTTAATTGTTTTTATCAAAAAAAAATATTGTTTTAATTGTAGAGATTAAACAAATAATTGATTTTTTTAATTTGATTTAAAAAAATAATTTCTTGCAATTATGATTTTGGAAAATAATCTCTATAAGTCCAAATGAAGCAAATCATTTTTTGATGTGGGTGCATTTACAAAATAATGAATTATCGCATGTAGTTTAATATGCTAGTGGACAAAGGGTTTAATTTCTACTCACACGTTCCAAATTCGAAAAAAAAAACCAGATTGTTATCCTCTGGAAATCAAATTGACACTACCCTTTGATACAAGGCAACATTTTTTTTAATAAATGATATTATTTAAACTAAGTGAGTGGGAAAGTGAGCTAAGCCTCATAATAAGCTAATAGCAATGTGATTCAAATTCGCATTTAGCGAGAATCGAACCTAAGACCTTTCACTTTGTCACATCTCAGATTCGACTCCGCCATAACATGATATTGTCCGCTCTGGGCCACGCCCTCACAATTTTGTTTCTGGGAACTCACACGAGAACTTCCCAGTGGGTCACCCATCCTAGGAATGCTCTCGCCCAAATTCGCTTAATTTCGAAGTTCCAATGGAATCCGAAACCAGTGAGTTCCCAAAAGGCCTCTTGCTATATGGAGGAGAGCATGTACATATAAGGCACATCACCCCATTTCCGTTGGTCGGTGTGAGATCTAACAAACCACCTACACATCTGTTCTCAGAGAGGGGGTCATGTGTCTTTTAATACGTAAATGTTAGGTTTTCATACGCAAATGAACTTAATTTAGAGTAAGCATAAGCAAAAACACAAATTTGAAAAGTTAACATTTTTGGTAAATGTTAGGTTTTGAGAGACTAAATGAACTTAATTTAGAGTAAGCATAAGCAAAAACACAAATTTGGAGAGTTAACATTTTGCTAATTTTTCACATCCATGTATATCGAGATACAAATTTGGAAAAATTAAATGTTATGGAGGTTAAATTTTAAATTATATTTCGTAATTAAATGATGTGGTTGTTTTGGAGAGTTAACATTTTTGGTAAATGTTAGGTTTTGAGGGACCAAATGAACTTAATTTAGAGTAAGCATAAGCAAAAACACAAATTTGGAGAGTTAACATTTTGCTAATTTTTCACATCCATGTATATCGAGATACAAATTTGGAAAAATTAAATGCTATGGAGGTTAAATTTTAAATTATATTTCGTAATTAAATGATGTGGTTGTTTATAATTAGATTATTACTTAAGTGTTGATTAGTGCGTTTATTTCTTATTGATGACACATTATTTGGTTTGCAAATTTGGTGTACCTCGCATTACCCGAATAATTAAAGGGAATCCCCATTATACACTTTTGGATACTGATCATTTAAGGATAGTAATTGCAGGTTTTTACTTTTTGACTCATTTTGTATATTGTTTTAATTGTTTTTATCAAAAAAAAAATTATTGTTTTAATTGTAGAGATTAAACAAATAATTGATTTTTTTAATTTGATTTAAAAAAATAATTTCTTGCAATTATGATTTTGGAAAATAATCTCTATAAGTCCAAATGAAGCAAATCATTTTTTGATGTGGGTGCATTTACAAAATAATGAATTATCGCATGTAGTTTAATATGCTAGTGGATAAAGGGTTTAATTTCTACTCACTCGTTCCGAATTCGAAAAAAAAAAAAAGAAGATTGTTATCCTCTGAAAATCAAATTGACACCACCCTTTGATACAAGGCAACATTTTTTTTAATAAATGATATTATTTAAACTAAGTGAGTGGGAAAGTGAGCTAAGCCTCATAATAAGCTAATAGCAATGTGATTCAAATTCGCATTTAGCGAGAATCGAACCTAAGACCTTTCACTTTGTCACATCTCAGATTCGACTCCGCCATAACATGATATTGTCCGCTCTGGGCCACGCCCTCACAATTTTGTTTCTGGGAACTCACACGAGAACTTCCCAGTGGGTCACCCATCCTAGGAATGCTCTCGCCCAAATTCGCTTAATTTCGAAGTTCCAATGGAATCCGAAACCAGTGAGTTCCCAAAAGGCCTCTTGCTATATGGAGGAGAGCATGTACATATAAGGCACATCACCCCATTTCCGTTGGTCGGTGTGAGATCTAACAAACCACCTACACATCTGTTCTCAGAGAGGGGGTCATGTGTCTTTTAATACGTAAATGTTAGGTTTTCATACGCAAATGAACTTAATTTAGAGTAAGCATAAGCAAAAACACAAATTTGAAAAGTTAACATTTTTGGTAAATGTTAGGTTTTGAGAGACTAAATGAACTTAATTTAGAGTAAGCATAAGCAAAAACACAAATTTGGAGAGTTAACATTTTGCTAATTTTTCACATCCATGTATATCGAGATACAAATTTGGAAAAATTAAATGTTATGGAGGTTAAATTTTAAATTATATTTCGTAATTAAATGATGTGGTTGTTTTGGAGAGTTAACATTTTTGGTAAATGTTAGGTTTTGAGGGACCAAATGAACTTAATTTAGAGTAAGCATAAGCAAAAACACAAATTTGGAGAGTTAACATTTTGCTAATTTTTCACATCCATGTATATCGAGATACAAATTTGGAAAAATTAAATGCTATGGAGGTTAAATTTTAAATTATATTTCGTAATTAAATGATGTGGTTGTTTATAATTAGATTATTACTTAAGTGTTGATTAGTGCGTTTATTTCTTATTGATGACACATTATTTGGTTTGCAAATTTGGTGTACCTCGCATTACCCGAATAATTAAAGGGAATCCCCATTATACACTTTTGGATACTGATCATTTAAGGATAGTAATTGCAGGTTTTTACTTTTTGACTCATTTTGTATATTGTTTTAATTGTTTTTATCAAAAAAAAAATTATTGTTTTAATTGTAGAGATTAAACAAATAATTGATTTTTTTAATTTGATTTAAAAAAATAATTTCTTGCAATTATGATTTTGGAAAATAATCTCTATAAGTCCAAATGAAGCAAATCATTTTTTGATGTGGGTGCATTTACAAAATAATGAATTATCGCATGTAGTTTAATATGCTAGTGGATAAAGGGTTTAATTTCTACTCACTCGTTCCGAATTCGAAAAAAAAAAAAAGAAGATTGTTATCCTCTGAAAATCAAATTGACACCACCCTTTGATACAAGGCAACATTTTTTTTAATAAATGATATTATTTAAACTAAGTGAGTGGAAGAACGGGCTAAACCTCATAATAAGCTAATAACAATGTGATTCAAATTCGCATTTAGCAAGAATCGAATCTAAGACCTTTCACTTTGTCACATCTCAGACTCGACTCCGCCATAAAACGATATTGTTCGCTCTGGGCCACACCCTCACAATTTTGTTTCTGGGAACTCACACGAGAACTTTCCAGTGGGTCACCCATCCTAGGAATGCTCTCGCCCAAACTCGCTTAACTTCGGAGTTCCAATGGAATCCGAAACCAGTGAGTTCCCAAAAGACCTCGTGCTATATGGAGGGGAGCATGTACATATAAGACATATCACCCCCTCTCCGTTGGTCGGTGTGGGATCTAACAATCCACCCAAAGACACATCACCCTCTTTCTCATAACAGATGTGTCTTTGGGTGGATTGTTAGATCTCACACCGACCAACGGAAATGAGGTGATGTGCCTTATATGTACATGCTCTCCTCCATATAGCAAGAGACCTTTTGGGAACTCACTGGTTTCGGATTCCATTGGAACTCCGAAGTTAAGCGAGTTTGGACGAGAGCATTCCTAGGACAGGTGACCTACTGGGAAGTTCTTGTGTGAGTTCCCAGAAACAAAACCGTGAGGGCGTGACCCAAAGCGGATAATATCGTGCTACGGCGGAGCCGGACTGGGATGTGACATAATGGTATCAGAGCCACTTTGCCGTGTGGTGCGAGTGTGCCGACGAGGACGTCGGGCCCCCTCTCCGTTGGTCGGTATGTGATCTAACACACTTACACGTAAAGATAAATATTACTAAACCGAAATACTAAGTGACATGGGGCAACATTTCTTGTGTCATAATTCATTGAATTATTATTATTTTTTAATTTTTAATACAAGATGTAGACATTTAAAGGGTAAAACCGTCATTCTGGACCAAATATAAACGGAGGGATCGAATTGAGCACATATTGGTGTCATCCTCCTCCTCCGGCTGTTCGGCAAGATTCGGAAAAAGAGAGAATTTTTCAGCGGCCGGCGAAGCACGAAATGGACGGCCGAGAAACGACTAAAACGTCATCGTCCAAGGTATGAATAGAATCCTCGATCCAATATTTTCACCCTCGTCAATATCTCATCTGATTTTCGTTCGTTGCCGGTGAAATTTTAAAATCGTGGTCTGTTTGGTTGCCGAGAAAACGCGGGAAAATGAAAGAAACTGAGAAGAAAATAAAAGGTCTTTTTTTTTTCATTTATATTAGTAATTTGGGAGCTGAAAGAACATAAATTTTAACTGATTCCAGCTCAATGTGATTGCATTTCCAGATTAGTTTGTGCTTGAATTTTCTTTTCATCGGAACCCAGATGGAAAATCTTTCGAAATCGAGCTCGAAAAGGCTCTGCATGTCATTGGGAATTGCTCTTCGGAATTGGGTTTCTGAGTTTTTGAAGAATAATTAACTGAGGATTTAGTGCTAATTGACCCAATTCACATTAATTTTTTAATGTCAGTAAAATGTTAAAATTTAGCAAAGATAGAATTATGGAACTTTTGTTAAGAGGGATGGATTATCATATAAGCTTAGATCTTAAAATAAATTTTGAAACTTTTTCTAAGCATGCGCGTAATTTATGTGTCAAATGTGCTTCTTCAATTTACTGGTAAGTGATGAGCAATCTGTTGTTGTTTTTACTGCATAAATGTTGTTGAAAGTGTTTAGCTCAGAGAGTCGGCGAGATTCTTAAGAAGTTCAGTTTGGAGTAACTGTGATTATTGCACGATAAGATGGATTATATCTACACTCATTCCGGGGAGCCTTTAGCAATTAGCGTAGCGTGAAAGTGGGGTTGGTGTTGGAGTAACTACGATTATTGCACGATGACATGAATTATAGATAAATGCTCATATCGAGAAGCCTTAGGGCTCGTTTGGAAGTGATTTTAAATTGACTGAAAGCGCTTTTGAGAAATGTTATTGGGTTACAAAAGTACTAAGTGCTTTTTGCAAGAAACATCAATTATGTGCTTCTTCTTTCAAGAAGCACTTTAAAGTGCTTTTCCAAGATTACTTGCATTTTTACTGAGGCTTTGTTCCAAAAACATTTTTACCAAAAGCGTTCTATTGTAAAAGCACTTTCAAACGAGCTCTGACATAACATTGAACTAGGGTTGGGATACATTGCGCACTTTCTATTGTGTTCTTCTTATAATTGTATGCTATTTGGTACATATGCTTCTTTTAGGATTTTGAATTTCATTTCAATGAGTAGTTTGATGAAATGCTATTGTTGGGTTTTGCATCCGGTTGTAATTTTGATGACTAAATCTTTGAATGTGCTAAATCCATTTGGATTCTCTTGACAGAAACCAAATATAGCGAGAAGCTCGATTGATGTATATGCTGCACAATGTGAAGAATGCAAGAAATGGAGAGTGATTCATTCAGAAGAAGAGTTTGAGGAAATCAGGAGCAAAATCAGTACGCAACCCTTTTATTGCAACAAGAAATCTGGTGTGACTTGTGACGATGTTGCCGATATTGAGTACAATGCTACTAGGACCTGGGTCATTGATAAGCCTGACCTTCCGAAGACCCCAGAAGGTTTCAAGAGACACTTGGTGGTTAGAAAAGATTATTCCAAACTGGATGCGTATTATATTACACCCAAGGGGAAAAGATTGAGATCACAAAATCAGGTGGCAGCTTTTTTAAAAGAAAACCCCATGTTTGAACGCATATCAGCTTCAGATTTCGACTTTGCAGCCCCAAAGGTAATGGAAGACACTGTTCCTGAGATATTTGGTAAAAAGGGTTCTGATAGCAGCCGCAAAAAAATTAAAACGACGAAGAATGAGGATCAGAGTGCTGATATCACTGGTGAAGAGCATGTTGAATAGCTCATGTTGAATGATCACTGGCGAAAATTTTGTTGGGAGGTTTTGCTTTGTGTAGAAATGATGTCACTTGTCCGTCCTGATAGCATGTTGGAATTTTGATACACTCCAGCCGCGCTCCTGCTGGAATTCTGTTGTACTTCAGCTGCTAGGTTATTCGGATAAATGTCTTCGGTCTATTTCTGAAAAGGATCCGAAAATGATACTCGCGGAGTTGTATTTCTTGGGTTTCCATCGTGTTTTGTTACTTTGGTACTGTGTTATGTAGGAAAATCAGTCGAAATGCCCCTATTCTGTTTTTCGATTTTTCTTTTCAAAAGGTTCGAGTGATATGTAGTCTTTGTTTACACTTATATTGAACTATACATTGTGTACATGTAACCACTAATCCCTCTGCGATTAGGCGAACCTGTGCTGAAACTGAAGAACAAGCATGATCGCCGGCGATTTCCATGGCCGGTTTCTTGTATTCGAGCAGCATGTGTGGTGACCTGTAAATCTTCACCAGTTTCTAGTACAAGACCTCTTCAACTCCAAGCTCACCCTCTGCTCCTGCAGCATATGTATCTTCATAAATGGTTATCAACCCATACACCAAAAAGTATCATACAAGACCCGTGTCAGACAAACCCACCATATAAGGGCTGTTCGGAAGTGCTTCTAGAATGATTGAAAGTGCTTGTAAAAGTGATATTGAGTTGGTAAAGATTTCAAAATGCTTCTAATAAAATCGCTTCTATAAAAAAGGATAAGTTTTAATGGAAAAATATACTTGGCCCGTTTCTCTTAAAGATTTAATTCACATTCTTCTTCTAAACAAATCAGAATTTGACATGTACGTAGATTTTTTTCATTTTGTGTAAATTAGCTATGTGTATAACGTTTAAGATTTAATTTATGAGTTAATCAAGAATTAGCCAATCAATGTTTATTTTTAACATAAAATGTATGTGAAGCAAATATTGTGTGCTTGTTTAATATTTCCTTATAAATTATGAAAAACTTAGGATTAATACTCTCTATATATGTTTGGGTGCAATTTTGCTCATCGCCTTCAACTGGTGATAATGCTCACCATCCTATTTATTACCATTGGATGCGTTTAAATTTTGAAATTTTTGCCTATCCTCCTTATTTCACTAAACCTACGTATCCATCATCCAACCTATAAATACAAAGTTATAAGATGACAATGGGATCCTCTCCGGATTACTTTCACATAATCCTCCTCATCAAACAATCCAGACCCTTGAAATTTGATCAAACGGCTACAAACAGGGGCCCACTCTAAAAGTTATAATAACTTTAGCCGTTAAATCAAATTTTAAGGGTTCGAATTTTTTGATAAGAAAGATTAGGTGGAAGGGATCCAGATCCCTTTCCGACAATGACAAGTTCATGGCTATTTATACATGCTTTTTTCCTATAATTCCCTAAATTCTCGTTGCAAGTTCAAGATGGCCACCAAATCATTGTCGCTACTCAGCTTTCTGATCATCCTTGTTCTTCTCGATTCAGGTAATTAGTCTTCTTCCACTTCTCACCCCCCGCCCCACCCAACACACAGAGAGGACAGATCTATGACACCTTTTTCTTTTACATAAAAGTTGACACACATCTTTGTAGGGTTCGTTCCGGAATGTATTTCAATGATTTAAACAACATATCTTTTAGATCTACCATCAAATATCATGTCTAAAAAAAACCATCAAAATCCGAAATCATATAGCCGCTACATTAAGGGGTAAGAGTTTTTTTGTAGAATCGTAATCGTCAATTTTCTTCAGTATAAATGAATATTTATGGTTTATATTTGTTTAATTTTTTACAAGAATGATCTATGAATCGCATTCTAAAAAATAAACGGTTCGAAACGAGTAATTGAATAATATTAGTGCATGCAGGTACTAGTAAGACACTGGATAATGATATGGTCCGTATGGAAACCAAGTGGTGCACTGTCGTTTTAGAAGATTACCGCTGCGATATCAACGACGACGACAAGGCGGCTGAAGCTACAAAATGCGACGACAAATGTCGGGAGCAGGATCCCAAATACTACGGCGTTTGCGAAACGCCCCCAGGCGTACCCAATGTATTATTGTGCACGTGCCAATATACTTGCTGACTAGAGTTTCTTCGTAATTTTATTTATAAAAATAAAATAAAATATATGTTGTACGTCTTTTCTCCATGTAATTTCAATGGAGAGAAATAAAAAATAAATAAAGAAGATGTTTTGTTTTGAATAATATATGACATCCATTTCTGATATTTGTGTCCGGAGTTTGTAGATTGAGTGATCCAGACCGTAAAAGAGAGAAAGAGATTCAGACCGTCTAAGTTTTTTAGTTTTTGTGAAGTGCGTTAGTGTCATAGTGAGATGAGTTAATGAGAATCGTATGATTGAAATTGAGTGGTTTGGATCTTTCAATTTGCAAGCTCCATATACAGATCCGAAGCGAATCTCAATATCTCTGTACCAATAGCAAATGGTCCATCATTCTATACAATTGATTTAGGGTAGCCCTATTCACACGGAAAAGGATCTGACGATCATTTTCTTAGGGATCCGGAGAATCCCATGATCGTGTCCGTTCATCGTATATTGTGCGGTTAGAAATCATTTTAAATTTTAAATTTTAAATTAAATATAAATATTACCTAACGAAAACTGACTGTACGATATACATTTGAACAGACATGAACACATGATCTCCTGGATCCCCAAGAAAAGCATCCGGCGAGGATCTTTTTCCCTACACATCATTTTTACCTTTCACACATCCTTGTTAATTTTTGTCCATTGATCTTTTTCAATTCATTCGATCCTACGTCTAGAAATTGAGAGAAATGTGTGAGAGGTGAAAATGAGTGCTGGATTGCACCACCCCTGATTTAATACTCGTTTGTGATCAATTATTAGTATAATGCTCAAATGTTATCTTAACATCTCATCCCCAGCTATCTATTATTTTTGAATTAAAACCTCGGGAGGTGTGTGTGTGAATTTCTAAACCTAAAACGGTTTTGTGAAAACACGATAAACTTCAACCAGGTGCGGGAGATGTTAGTGTAATCAACCAAAAATCTTGTTCTTGAAATACAGTTCTATGGTTTTTTTTCTTCTCAAACTTGTATTGAACTATATATACAATGACTACATGACAGATCAAAATCATTCTTGAAATAATACATTGTGTACATGTAACCACTAATCCCTCTGCGATTAGGCGAATCCTGTGCTGAAAATGAAGAACAAGCATGAATGCCGGCGTTTCCGATTGCCGGAAAAAGAATTTGTGTTGCATTCCTCCAACTATAAAGGGTGTTAGTGAAGCCTAATGTCAGCAAGTTAAACTGAGAGGAGAACTAATCCGGTTTCGTGTATTCGAGCAGCATGTGTGGCGACCTGTAAATCTTCACCAGTGTCCAGTATAAGACCTCTTCAACTCCAAGCTCACCCTCTGCTCTTGCAGCATATATGTCCTCACAAATGGCTATCAACCTATACATCAAGAAAAAAACATACAGAAACCATGTCAAACAAACCGACCATGAAAGGGCCTGTTCGGAAGTACTTTTAGATAAGCAAAATCGCTTGTAAAAGTGATTCTGGGTTAGTAAAGATATCAACGTGATTCTAACAAAAACGCTTCTGATAAAAGGAAGGACCAGTTTTTATGAAGTTTGTGCTTACCTATCACAGGAAGGAAGGTTCTCATAGGGGATTCTCATTCGTAAGTCGGAACATTGAAGTCTGATGAAGCGGCCAACGGCAAGAACAAATGTTATGTAGAGACCCCAAATGCTGAACTTGCTAAGGGTGTCACCAAGAATACCCTCTGAATGGCACACCCGAAAATGAAGAATAAAAGCAATTTTAGCCGAAAATATGAGTTAGTAAGCCAGAAACGAACATATGAAATGACACATGATGCTTTTGGTAAACTTACCTGGCGGTGTTTCCTCAGATACGATGATGGCCATCGGTCCTGTCAAACCTCCACATCCATTGACATCTGATGAATTAGTGTCGCGGAAGGACCACCACTCATAATTTGCATGATTCAGAACAAGGTCCGCGCTAACGAAATTATCCTGTAAATTAATCGTAATTCAGTAGTTTTAACAAATAACTGCTATTAAGATTACTGCAGAAACACAACAGCAAGAAGCAGATATGAAGTACTCAAATTAGTAAGACATGCACGCGCGAGAAAGGGTACCTCTAGTTCCAACGGTCTGACATCACCAGAACCAGTGACACGTAAGTATCTTGGATAAATGTTGCACATCCTAAAGCTGTTAATGGAGCCGTTGAGAACTTTTTGGACATCTGATTGTTTTGGAAGATCCTGAGACTCCAAACTTCTTTTATATTTCACAGTTTCCTTGCCTTTGGGTCTGTCCCTGGAAAGTATCCAAGTGAGAGATATATCCATGTTGGGATCCCAAAGGGACCGAATGAATCTGGTTTGGACTACATCGGGGATAAGCCACAAAGTACTAGCATCAGATTCGCAACATATCAACTGGACATCTTTCTTATTATAGGTATCCAGGTAACCTTCAGGATCGAGATTAACATCAGAGCCGAGTTTGTCCCATTGGAGCTTTTCACAGAGGGTGGTTTGATACAGGGTCAGTCTTCCACTCGCTGTCTTAATGTCAACCTGAACACTGGCATCTTTGATGGGATTTTCAATGTTTGTCGGGTTACCACTGCTGTACATCTGCGAGGAGCAAAGGAGTTTTTGATGCATGATTCAGAAAAGCAACCAACTGTTTCTTCTACTCGATGGTAAACTTAAAATTAAAGCACATGCGAGCATGTCTACTTGTTTGTGTGTGCCTGATCGCCTAAGACTCGGCAAAACCAATTACTTTATTAACTTATGATTATGATAAAAACATCATTTGGTAATCAGTATCTGTGTGGCGAACGTTACTTACCAGCATTGGAGCCCAAATAACACAAATCAATATGAAAAACAGACATATCCCGTTGCAACATTTGGTCATTTTCGTTTGCTTTTCTCCTTGTTTGTGCGTTGCTCTGTTCAAGACTGTGTCACATTTGACAAGGTACAAGCTTGCGTGTATGTCCTCCAGCTAAACAGAAAGCCATTGTTAGTTACAAGAACACAGTAATGATAACTGATGGTACTCCGCTGATAATTCGGTGCATAGTTATCAACAGTTGGAAGTTTTATGCAAGATTGAGTATGATGGAATGTTGCAGACAGATTAAGAAACTTACTTTCAGCCAATCATACATGGTCAAAGATGTGGTTGTGCATGACCAATCAAGTGCACATCTCAGTTCATAAAGGAAAGGCAGAGCGCGATATAGTCGATATCCCAAATAATTAATTCTTGAAATCTCACTAGTCAAAAACTGCCGGTACAAAGTGCTTTTTTGAGGAATTCCATGTCGGAGTTGTATAGCCTGCAGTGCTAAAGAAACAGCTTTCGCAAGAAATATAGCACGGAGTGCTAATCCTCCAGCATGGTGGGAAGGCTGCATGTTCCAAGCATACTCTGTTACTGAATATGTGAAGAGGATGAGGTTGAAAAGGTAGAAAATCACTTTTCCGGTGGCAAATGAACAGAGATAGATTATGCGGTCAAGCACAATCAAGAAAAAGATAATCTGCACGAAAAATCATTTAACCTTTTTAGCAATTTAGATAACATTACCTTTCAGTCTTATTAACCATAAAATGAAATAATTCATGGACTGAAAAAGAAACAGCGCATAAATTCCTCCACCATAGTTTCGGTATAGTAAACCAAGAACAAAAGATGAGTTATTTAACTTCAAGCTTGTAACTTCATGATCTTAACATACTTCATTTTTCACTACTTAAAGCATGGCAGAAAATGATGAAAAAATAACTAACCATTAGGATGAATACAAACTCTTTTGGAAACTGATCTTCAAGCTGAGACACATCAAGAAATTCACTATTATTTTTCATGACGGATTGGTAGAATATGGCAACTAAAAAGAAAACAGTCAGATCTGCACCAAATACATATGCATACAGATCAATGTCCCTCTTGCCTCCTCCAATTACAGAGACTATAGGGTATGGGAATCCTATTTCTTCAACAAACCCAGCATCTTGTGCTTTAAGAATTTCCTTCGCGACATCAGCTGCTGGAGTAAGTGACTTGTACCATTCTATCGAATCACCACACTCTGTCATGGGAGAGGCATATACCACCTCAAAAACAGCCAAGGCTACATTTTCATTTTCTTGACTCCTTTCTATGCTTTGGACATGCACCCTGCTAGCGAAAGGGCAGAGATTAGGGTTTTTCTCCTTGCACCTTTCATCATGAATGATTTTAAGCAATTGATTTATTCCAGACTCAATCTTTTCTGGCTGAATCCCGTCCTCTGGCCAGGAGCGCACATCCATAGACACCTGAACAAAGTAAGGAGGGGAATCTGCTCCCTGTGTCAGTGAGTTCCAGTACCTAAAGAAGCTTCTGATTATCGATTTTATTGCATTTTCCATTATTTGCAGAAACTTCTTTGTTTTCTGACTCCAGCTATAACTGACAGGAATCTCTTTTCCATGCAAAGCACTCCTCCTATAGAAGTCGAATTCTGTAGACGACATCCACTCACCATCTTTTGCGGTTATAGAGCTCTGTAAGAGGGTAAATAAGTAGACAAGAAAGAGAGGTAATGAACTGACCACAAAAGAAGATGTGATTTTATGTTCAGGAAATCCCCACTCACGAAGCAAGTCTGAAGTAACACTAAAAGCCCAGTGCTGGATGATAATCTGGTACAGATACAGAAGCAAAATATAGACTTCTGTGTAAATCAGCATAACAACCCAGAAGATGTAACTTGGACCGGAATTTACACATAGGGCGTACAAGAATAAAGCCGCCAGATACACCATAGAAAGCAAACTGAAGTTCCACAAAAAGACAAGGATAAAACAACAATAACACACAATATCATTGTTGGATCGCATTTGGGACCATATGTGACGGAGGATCCTTCCTAACTGCAGACTTGTTGCATCAGAACTCGTGTCAGACTGCAGGGAAGATGAACAGTCAAAGGACACTTTAACTTTCTGGCTTTCCATCTCATCATACACCCCATCCTCAACAGAAGAGTGCTCATTGACATCAAACTCATGATCAATGTTCAAAAAGCTTACAAGGTTGTTAACTGCCTGATTTCCAATCGACTGTACCTGGGAAACACCATCACCTAGCAGAGATATTAGTGGGCTTTCCTTTGCTTTCCCTTTAACTTTGTCCTTTTCTGAAGAAGTGAAAAATACGCCATCAGCAACATTATCTTCAACTTCAGTGATCTCACAGTTAAGAGAATCTATTGAATCTCTAGCACACTCCATCGCTGTTGGATTTTCCATATTCACTGGTGCAGGAGATTCATGCAATTCACAAGGATATAATGAATCCTCTCTAAGTATCTGCTCCTTTGTCAGTTGTAATCCTTCTTTATCAGAGGTCCCCTGATCGTTGTTCGAGTTAAGAGAAGTATTCCTCCTCCTTCTCAGGCCTTCACTGACAGGAGGAGAGTCACCGCAATTAGTAACCACGTTCGTGCTGTGGAGTTGGGTTTGCAGGTTGAGCATCTCTGACTTCATTTTCTCCACTTGCAGGTTACGCTGGTATTTCTTCTCCTCAGATTCACGAATATGTTTTAACTGTGCAGTTTTCCATGCAGCTTTCTTTTCTTGCTCACGCACAATGGCACCAATTTGCTCGGCTTCAAGATATCGAGAAACATAATCAAACTCTGGGGAGGAGAACATATAGGACTGAAGTGATACCAGCATAAAAATGATAATCTCAACAAGAGCCGATCTTGCAGTAATCCGAAATCCATAGTCATACTTATAAAATCCAATCATCTCAAATACGTAATCTACTGTCTCACACTTTCCAGCACAAGACTCCCCCACAAAAGGAGATTGATATGCAAGAGAAAGAACAATAAGAGCAAAATTGTATATGCGCAAGAACTTGAACATCTTGTTCCTCTTCTTTAAGATTTCAAGTCTCACCCGAAAGAAAACCAGCGCAAAAGCAAGATAACCAAGGTGCAGAATGTCATACTCAATTGTTCCAGTAATCAAAACCAATGCTAGCACAAGATCCAATAGATGACAGTAGCAGTAAAGCCTCAGGTAGTCAAAGAAGGTCCACATGCTTTTGGTTTCAAAAGAGAGGTCTCTCCACACAAACAAATTTTTACGTTGAGATACCATTTGTTGGTAAGTAGATGATACCGAGAATCCGGACAATTGATCAGCACAAAGTTTGAAACAAGCAAGCATGAAGACGGCAAAATAGCTGATAAGCATACGCGGATCATCGACAATAAGTCCTAGCATAAGTGGTACACATTGTTATAATTTAAGGGAATAAATTGATCTACATAACAACTGAAACATAAAAGAAAACAAGATATAAGGTCAGAGAAAGAAAAACTACTTCGTCTTAAAACTTGTCTAAAAATGGGCAAATAATCCATATCAATTTTCTGCAACACTCTCCAATTCAGCAAAGAAACTAAAGAAATTTAGTATGCACGTGTATGTTTCTGTGTGCACGTGCACACCTGTGTGTGTATGCATCAGATGGCTAAGAGAGTAATACCTAACCAGCAGTACTTGCAGTAACTGAAATACATGGTTGAGCTTTGCCAGCAATCATGGCACTGTGCAATCGTCTCATCAGGTTGATTTCGAGTCCACATACTCCTCCAGATGGCAAAATATTCAAGGATGAGAATGGATGCAAACAGGAAAACTAATATGGGCCATAGTTTACGTATACTTTGCCGATTCAAAATAATGCAAGTAGCAAGTAACGCAATGTATACCATAGAAATGGCATTCAATAAAGCAAAGCTTGCAAGAAGTAATGCAATCATGTTTATCTCAAGACCAAAGAGGTTAAACATATTCTCCATCCAGAATTTCAAATAGATTTTTGCGATAAGCTTCTGTGTGTCAAATCTCTCCTTTCTCAAGGCAAGAATCCGCTTCTTGTTCCACTTATGACTCTCTTTGGTGCTGCCCCAAATGTACCCAAATGAATATTTATTACTGCTACCCTCAGAACCTCCTGCTCTAGGGGACACATGGTTAGGTGACTGCGATGAACCAGGGGGAAAAAAGGGCCATGATTGGCTCCTAACCCCTTCTCGTTTCACTGAAATGGCTTCAGAATCGGTCGATGGCTTGTTATCCTCCCTTGGGATGGAACCATTGATATTGGCATCTTCTGTTGAGACAAACAATGGACAAGGCTCTTCCCACTTTCCATTGTTTAGGATAGTACTTGGCATCTTTTCCAACCAGCGAAAAACATTATATTGAAGAGTGCATGCAGCAATCACCAGAACTTTTCCTCTCAAGCCAGATTCTAGACCCCGAAAGCCTGGTTTAAATACACGGAAACCCAAAAAAAGGGAAATATAAGAGTGCTTTTGTCCAGGAAACATTGCAGCCTGTCTACCCCACATCTGAAAAAGGTACTCAGACGTTACTAGGAATCCTGTGTAAACCAAGAATGATTTAGATGGGAAATGTGAAGCTTTAGGTAAAGTTGAACATAGGACAAGGCCAAGTAGATAAAAGAAGCCAAAGGCACTTATTGGAGATAAAGATGCATAGAATACTGCAATAAACAAGATCTTGTTGCTGTGCCAAATGACAAACCGCCTTACAAACCCAAGCACTCCAAATTCTAACACATGGACATCATCTGACCTGTTATAACTGCTCTGCCTTCTCTCGTAGCTATAAAGTTGCATCACAATCAACACTGCTAGGGATTCCCAAATATTTTTCAAACATGAAGCTTCTGAGTTATAGCCTAGATAAAAATAAAGGTCTATGAACTTGGACAACCAAATCTCAATGCTCGGGAAACTGCTCAAGCTATAGATAAAGATAAACACCACAATTGCATATGCTTTCAATGGGAACCAAAGGCGTTTTTTTGTTCTCTCGACAAGTTGTCTTCCAATGATCCAAACAAGGAGAAGGAATATGTATCCAAATGATACATAATTGGGTCTCACTAAGTATACAGTAAGGAGAATCGTTAGAAAGGCAATGTAGGTTCCACATGATCTGTACACAGATAAAAACTTCTGCCCAATTGCACTGAGGAATAATGCGATTCTTCTCTCTGGAAAGAGAGAACAAATCAGAAAATATAAATGTCAACAGTAATTAAAGGGAGAGTACCAGCGGTAGCAGAAAAATGTCTGCATTGGGTCAACATCAAGCATATATGGTCTTAAAATACAAGGTTGATTGTAGACACCTTGATTCATAAAACCAAAAACATATAATTTGGAGAAGGAAACCTACAATATCTAGTTTCGATTAGTTTTATTAGATCTGTTTCCATTTCATCAAATATTCATTGCATACTTCACCATATGCCTTTGTAGCATTCCAAAGTATATTATCAAATAACTAGGTAACTAGGCATTCACCAGATTATCACTTGGGACAAATTGAGAAGGTTCAGACCAAATTTCAAATTCTGCAATCATCAGACACCAGATCGGCCCAATTCACGAAAATAATAAATAAATATAGCAAGGATGAATATACCATAAGAAGGATTGTCATGTCTGTACTGAATGGCTGAGGACGCATACACTGACAACAAAACTGATTTATTCAGACCAGCTTTCAAAATGCTAAATCCAAATGGATGGCTAGGTGTATGCTGCACAATTGCTGAGAACGAAAATAGCATTTCAGAACCATGGTTATGAATTGCACAGAAGCAAGCAAGCAAAGCTATTTGCAAAAAGTCCCATGAGCTTTCATGTTGAAGAAGACCTGCACCATTTACAGAAAAGATAAATCACAAGACATTTAATTTTTCCTTTGGCACGGTTTCTGACATAAAGCATAATCAAAGTCTCATATGAAAGAACAGTTGCATACCTAATTGTGATAAGATTTCTGCACTTAAAGAGCCTTTTTGCTCCAAAGTATCAGAGATCGGATTAATCTGAATGATATACAATAGCGCAAAGTGAACCTCACATAGGAGAATCAAAGACTTGCGCATCTTTCTGTTAATGTTGTGGCTCAAAAGATATATCAAAAAGAATATCACTGAATCACAGGTCAAAACATAAAACTAATTAGAAAATTGTGCGGTGAAAAATAAGCATTAGTTTCATCATTACAAGATAAAAAAATAAGAATGAACAAAGGGCATCTTGCTAAGTTTCTTTTTACTAACAGTCAATTTCACAAGTTAAATTTTAGACACATACCATATATAGCATGGATGAAACCAGGTTTCATGGCAATGAGCAATATCAGTGCCAGCATGATAGCTCGAGAGCTTTTGCGCAGTCCCCAAGCAATTGTGGCCACTATCAATACTTTGGTCTCTCCCTCACCTATGATAAAGGATATAACAGTATTACATATATGAAGGAAGATAGAATCAGAAATGGCCTAAGTATATGGACAAATTAAATTCAATGGTACAAATCTGCATGAGCTTGGAGAAAGGCAAACATATAACTGAACGCCCCACCACCACGAAAAGGAAACAACGAGAGTTACCAGTTATTCAATCAATTGGTTTGATATTGTGTATCTCAATACCTTCTGCGGTACTGTTGTCATTTGAAGATTGTGCATCCTCATCAGACAACCAAAGGAAAACTGAGTTGTTCACAAGATTACCCAAGGCAACCAATATTCCAAGACAAAATTGTGCAAGCAGAAAGAATCCAGGTATGGGATAATGCCACAACCCAATCATCTCCCATATGTCCATGTTCTGAACATGTAACCAAAACAGTCAACTTCCAACCATTTTCTGTTAAATGCAGACATGAAACATCACTGGAAAGAGAGTACTACCTTCCCGATTTTCCGATTCAAGAATGCAAATGCTACATTGAAAATATATGTGCTAGCAGCCCACAGGAGAATGAAGACAAGAAGCAGCCCATTCAGTCGATGCAAACGGAATAAGGAAGGGAAGACATATATGATGTAGCCAACATATGCAAGTAGCCCAAATGCGCAAATACTTGCAAAATGAAAACTCCAAAAAGAAAGAGCAAACAAGGAAACCTGCCAAATTCACCACAAATACCAATTAATATAACTAAACTGAAAAGAATATAGATCTTGGAACAACAATTTCAGCCAGATGCAAGTAAACGAAAAACTGGAAACTCAAAAGTCAAAAATGTCACAACCCAGTGTTCCTCCAACACTCACTTTACATGGATCTGCAAAACGTTATTATACAAACCCTAAACAAGTCCCCCACCAACTCAAACTAAAGAACTCAAGCATTCAATAACATTGACAAAAGAGATATGAAATAATTGCAAAACTACCAAATACCCATTGGTTCAAATTTTCCTCTAAACTCAGTTTTATTTTTCATTTTCTAGATTTTCGCGCACGAAAAAGATGCCAATACTTTATTTGTATCATCATCAGTTCATCATCATACTTGCCTTTGTCCTATTCATATGAGGTTACACAATATCTCCTATTAAGTCAATGTATTTTAATATTTTTGTGCTACTTCTGTCCAGTCACAAGTGTTAGCCACTTAATTTCCAACCTGACCACTTTTTCTATCTAAACTTTTTAAATTTCCAGTAAATCTTAATTAATGCAACAAATACTTTATCTAAAGTTTCCAAGTCCAAAATTTAGGAGAAAAAGGAGCATATCCATATTATTACAATGAGTTTGTTTTTGGAAACCAAAAAATAGCAACAAGAAATTTTTTCTCACCGGATTGGAAAAACATGAAAACTAAAAGAACACTTCGGTATGGCAAGTAAGATTCCTACATGATGGTTCAAACTAAATAGATACCTAATGCCCCATGCATTAAATTCAAGCACTGAAATTCACAACTACATCATCTTCTCCTTCAAAAAGATGGCATGAATGGATCAATTCAGCCTCGATAAACATCATAATGTTGTTCGGTCAAGAAGAAGAAAGTACAGGAATACATACCGGGAAACCATATGTGAAGAAGTTGATACTAAAGGTCCGGAAAACCGCTCCCGTCGATAAAACATTGGTATGCCTTACACCAGATCTGAATACAATAAACAATTACTTAAGCTGCACGCATATACACTGATAATGATACAGGCTCCAACAGAGAGAAGTAGCCAGTTACACTGGATACACCAAACAAACTGTAGTTATTCAAAAATTGAAGGTAATACAAAACATCAGAACAGATAAGAAGATATTGTTTGTTTGGATGCAAAGCATTTTATGCTGGCATATACTTAGAGTGTGTGGAAGTTGGCCTCAATGATCAACTAAAGCTATATCTAGATACTAATCAACTATGTGACTGATGGGTTATCGTCACACTCTCTTTGACAATCTCAATCTTTGTTTTTTTCACAAGAAAAAATTGAAAGAAATTGGTAGGCTTGATGAAGAGTCCCCCCCTGCAGTCTACTAAAGCTTTTATCTTGACATTTTTTAATGTGCTACCAGAAAACTACAGGCTCTTTTTCTTTTACTTACAAGGGGAAGATTCTAAGAAACTGAACTCTAAGAGTTTGTTGGGTTGGATTACTCTAATTTCATCTACCACGTTCTTTAAAAATTTCTAGCCTCTGATACAGGTTGCAGCTTTAGTACGATTGACTCCAAACTTTCTATATGTTGTTAAATGATCCCAACATTATCATGTTCTAATCTTATATCCAACTACATATCATGTTCTATTCAAAACTTTGATTCAGCAAGATCAAAGATATGGACTTAGAGTAGGAAGACAGAGGTCTTCCTCCCTCTGTGTTAGAACTTAGAACAAAATCAAATAGTAAACTTATACGCATTGAAGGCAATGATTAAAGGAGACGGCATACTGTAAACCAGAGGAAAAGATGTTACAACATCCAAGAATATTACCTAGATTCACGAATAAAAAATGAATGCTTCGAGGGAAGAAGTTGCTCCATCAAGTTGTTTTCTTTCATGGATAAAATAAAATCCATTTCCTCTAGATCACATTTAACATAGGATAGCTGCATTAGAAGGAAGAAAATGTAAAGAGAAAAACCACAACAAGTACGCACTGAAGCACTTATGTTATAAAGTACAATGGATGACATATACGTTTGATAAGTAATATGGGATTGGTGCACCTATCACACATTTTAGCCGTATCACAACTTTGAACTATAGTTTACACTTTCAAACACAAATTATTTCATTATAAACCTGCAGAACCTACACTGTAGATAAGTTGAAATCACTGGTTTTCAAGTATCCTACCACATAAACTGTGTTGAACTCGTAGAAGACATAAAACAAAGGGGAGTGCTAGCAACCTTCTCACTTCTACTCATGCCACGTGTATTCCACTAGCACAAAACTAAAATTTTAATTACTTTTTGGTTGACAAACTAAAAATTTAACTACTTTATGGTTGACAAACTAAAATCTTAATAATACTAACAAAGGAAGAAAAATAGTGGGATTTTGACATGATCAAAATTTTAGGTTTGAGTGCTAGTGGAGTGCACGTGGCATGAGAAGAAGTGAGAAGGTTGAAATGACAAGGTGGCTAGCATACATGTCATGATGTAGAAATAAAAGAGAGTACGTACCATGGTGTAGAAAAGTAAAAGAGAGCAGCTCGAACAAACTTCAGTCCAGTCCGAATGTAAAGTTATTTTGAACAGACCAATGAACTTAGCTACCCATTGTAACATATCCGGAAACTCCACAGGGAGCTGATACACATAAAGCAAGACAATATTGAAGCCTGCATACAAGTGAAAAGGCTTCCACCACCTTCAAACCCATAGGTGCAACCATGAGCAACAGAAGCGAAACTAACTACAGCAGAGGTGTACATAGAAACATAGATAGATATATGGACAGTAAGAGAGAGAGTGTGTGAGAGAGAGAGAGACAGAGACAGAGAGAGAGGTAACAATATCATCCAGTAACGAATGATGGATTACAAGGAAATCACCTGAAAAGTCCTAGAAAATTGCTTGTCAAAGACCAATCTACAAGACCAATGCAGCTCCCAATAAAAAAGGGTAGAGAAACCCATGAAGGACGGCTAATTCCGACAACCAACTGAATGGCAGGCAACAGCAACAAGGCAGCAACCCTAAGATGAGAACCTTCCAGAAGGAACAACGAAATAATTCCAAATCAGTTGTTACTTTTGTATGATTAATTCTGGTATCTTCAACTTAACCAACTCATAACTATGATTGCACACAGGCATGTATATGTCATTTTAACATATGATTAATAAGGTGAATAAATCAACTGCTAAAAGCATCTTTAAAAATTTGCAAGAACATCATCCCAAGAGAAAATCAAATGCATAACAAGAACCGTATCCAAGATTTATACATTAGAATTGGATTCTTTATGGATATAATGTTATATGGCTTGATAGGACAAATCATAGAAAAAAACCGAAGAGACAAAAATAATCAGGCAATTAATTACTTACAAATTAGTCGTTCAATGGCTGATGAGAAACGACCCCAACATGAATTGCATGATGAAACAAGACCAAATCTGTTTCCATACAAATCAACTAATGCAACAGCAACTACTGATAGTTGCAAGAGTAAAAAATATAGCACGAAAGGAGATTTCCATGACTGCAATCTACAAAAGCACACACAAAACGCTGTATAAATGTATGTGTATAAAATAACGCGATGTGAGATTAAATACAAACAAAGCAAATTCTTACATCATGAATCCAATAAGATTTGCCCACCAAGCATCTACTCCGCTCCATTTATTTCCCTCAATAGCCCATATAACAAGATATATCACTTGAGAAAAAATAACAAATAAAGAAAATATAACAATGATCCATGACAATAAAAGCTGCCTTCCGAGATGAAATCCTACAAAAAGAAAAACACTGTCAGAAGTAGTAAAGTTCAATTATATAAGTAATTCCAGCATTTAGAATAATAAGAAGCAGCATATAAAATACCAAAATCATTTCTCTCATAAATTGCAATGATAACACCAAATTCTGCATGAATCCAATAAAACCCAAGGTTCGACACTGAGTGAGATCTTACATAAAACTCGAGTGGATCTCCAAAAATTCATGTTCTTTTGTTGTTTAAAAGAAGTTCACACCACTTATGCATAAACTTGGCATCTAAGTGGGTGGACATAGCTAATCAGGAAAACCAAATCTGAGCACTCATAGATGCATAGCTAAAGGAATCATGACAATTATATTTTAAACCATAGTCGAGCTTAACTAAGTGATTGTGATCATCTCACAATTCACATTGTTTTCGGGGAAAATCAAAGAACTTTAGCTGCTCTCTTGTACATAGCCATATCAAGAAAACCCCTTGCATATGAGACATTACATGTCAACCCACTAACAAGAAAGTAGTAATCCATAAGCACATCTTGCACATAGTTTCCTAGTATCTCACAAATACATTTTCACTTGGTACCATGTCTATCTAAATTCATTCGAAACATCGAAACCAAGCTTGAAAATTCACAGAGCAGCTAGCTTACCTAGTTTTGGTGCATTAAATAGAATAAGAAGAAACGCTATCAAATCGACAAGAGAGAGCACGCTCCAGTTGATAACAGCAGCTGCAAGAAAAAAGATGGTAACTTTTAAGAGTTGCAATTGACTTTCTACCAAAACATTGGCAAAAAACAAAGGCATTTGCTTTTGAATTTGAATACCAGTTAGCAGCAGCAGAGGCAACACGAAACCGCCAAGAAGTCTCCCCATTAGAGGCCCTTAAAACACCAAACCAATCACTTCAACTCCATGAATCCATCAATGGGTTTTCGATCAGCATCAAATTCACGAAAACCCATTTCCCAAAACCTTCAAATTTCCCCAGAAAACTCCCAATTTCCGAGAAAACACCAATTTCCTCAGAAACTCCCAATTCGAATAGAAAAAAGGAGAAACTTGGGTATTGCTTTGTCCTCTGTTTGGCACACGATAACGGAACAAAACAGAAAATAGGTACGTAAGTCCTCCAAAATTCGCGGCAACTCAAACCACCGTAAACAATCGTTCAAACTCCAAATTAATAATTAATCAGAAGTATTAGTCTCTGGAGCTCCGATAACTACCAGTCTCCTAAGTCGGAGCTGCAAGTCTCACACATTTTATGAAATTGCCAAACAAGCAAGAAGCTTTTAGAAGAAATTAAAATAAAAATAATATATATACACATATATATATATATATATAATAAATAGAAAATTGTTATTTTTACTCAAAAAAATCTCATTTCATATCTAAATTTTCTATAATTATTAAAAAAAAAAATGTATAATAAGATTTTAGATGTGTTAATAATTTTTTTTTGATAAATAAATAAAATTTATTATATTGCAAAGCCTGCAAGTGATTAGAGTGGTTGGTCGAATTCGCGCGGCAATAAGTGGAGTCGTACAAGTGTTCGTTTTCTGTTTGGGCTCTGCTCTGTATTATCTGGGAAGTTAATGATTGGCCCCACTTATGTTGGCCCACAAACCGATGAATAAGGACAATATCTAGTTGTTATTATTAATGGATCTTCACCGTACACATATTAATCAAAAGGGTTTTTATGTCCATGAGATTTATCAAATTCATCATTTTGGTCTCTTACTTTCAAAATCAATCAATGTCGTCCCTGACATTCATCACCGCACATCAATTTGGTCATTCCGTTTAGATTCCGTCAAATATTTCTGTTAGTTTGCATGTGGGACCCACAAAACCAATAAAATGGTGACACGTGTATTACACAAAAGAAAGTGTTTATCACAAATTGTCCATGATATTAATCAAACTCCTCATTATGGTCCATGAGTTTCAAAAATCAATAAATTTGGTCCCTGACTTTCACTATCGCACATCAGTAGAGTCCTTCCATAAAATTTCGTCAATATTTTTTGTTAGTGTGCTGATGCGGTCCCACTAATCCAATCATATGACGCCAAGTGGATTAACTATAAGAAACTTATTTTTTTAAGGTGAACCAACTAGCGAATATTTCGTGCTGACATTTGTCTCGCATCCCACAATCCCAATTGGAAAATAAGATTCAATCTAAATTCGATAAAATCGAATCCAAATTCAATTCAAATTTGATAGGATTATAACCAACTATAGAGAATGAGAAGTGAGTTCACGGAGGCCAAGATGATGATGTCTTTTTTTTCCCTTTTTTTTAATTTCTTATAGCACTTTTAGTTTTAAATCTTAAATTTTTTTTTTATAGTTAATCCATGTGGCGCCATATAATTGGATCAGTGGGACCATATTATCACACTAACAAAAAAATAATGACCAAAATTTTAACAGAATAACTAAATTGATGTGCAGTACTTAAAGTCAGGGACCAAATTTATTGATTTTTGAAACTCAGGGACTAGAATGAGGAGTTTGATCAATGTCAGGGACCATTTGTGATAAAAACATTCTTTTGTGTAATACACGTGTCACTATTTTATTGGCTTTGTGGGTCCCACATGCAAACTAACATAAATATTTGACGGAATCTAAACTGAATGACCAAATTGATGTGCGGTAGTGAATGTCAGAGACAACATTGATTGATTTTGAAATTGAGGGACCAAAATGATGAGTTTGGTCAATCTCAGAGACCATTGGTGATAAAAACCCTAATCAAAATGGGTTCATTGATCTACTCCCCGTTCTTCACAAAAAAAAAAAAAATGGAAACTAATAAAAAAAGTTTGAAAATTTTGATTTTTAATGATAAGGACAAAATAAAGGGTAAAGTGAATAATAGTAGGATTGACTTTTTAGTGTAAAAATGTGATTTTTCGTTAAAGTGAACAATACCGGGAGTTTTTCGTAAAGTTCCAAAAAAAAAAAAGGGTTTATTAATGTCACTACATATTACGGTCTAAAGTTATTCTTCTTTATTTGTAATCAAAGATTTTAGTTTAAATTACATTATTATGATTAATCCAGTGTAAGAGTTAGCACAGTTCCCTATCCCTAGTATAGATAATATCGTTGGTTTTAAAAAAAAAAAAAACTCAATCAAATGACCATTTTGTATATGTACCCAACATGCTGTCAATTTGACTATTTTTTTAAGAATAGTGCTATTTATGCACTTATTTTTACTTTTTACATATTTATCTTAGTTTTTACCATTCATCTTCTCAACTCGTTTGATCAGACGCAAAAATCTGAGAATGGTATGTGAGAAATAAAAATGAATGTGGGAATACCACTACTTTTTTTAATAGAAAAAATTCTTAAATAGTGATTTAAGAAGTTTCCGATTTTCACTTAGGATACGCATACAACAGTAATTTACTAATTTTTTTTATCAAGAGAATAAAGAGGTGTACCTTTGAGAAGTTCTTGTGTTCGATAGCTAGAGCCTAGGCTAGGTGGATTGACCTGCCCACAAAGAAATAGGCCCCTTTGTATTTGTATTTAAATATCACTTTGATGTGCTAGAACTTGCATAACACAAATATACTCACACCATATTGTCGCATGCTAGTGATACAATGCTACGAGTAAGCTTCTCAACATAGAACATTGTACTATTAGCAAGAAAAGTGCAAAGTAGCAATATACTCGTATCATATATGTTGCTTGCATGAGGTGCGCCTAGTTGTTCAATGATGATTGAATAGTGTGGGCTCAAAACCCTAGGATTTCAGGCCGTTTTACTCTCTTTCAAATAGTAGACTTTTCAACCTTTTTAGCTCGTGCTAGTGCCTCCAGGAGAATTTCGGTCCATATTCGTGTGGGCGTTAGAACAATGCGAGGACCTTTCCTTAGTATAAGAGGACCGAGAAGAATGCACCTCTGATGTACCAGTTATCGTACGCATGGAGTCAATGATATTGGGCCAGAAAATTCTCCATTTAAGTGAAGCCCAAATGCTGTCCCCGTCCAACACCTCTTTTTCCCTCTGCCTCAAATTTCTTATCTTCCTCTGTTTTTCCTCTGTCTCCTTTCTGTTCTTGAATTCTCAGTAAAAATCTTATCAGCGGAGAGAGAGCGTTCAACCATGAACACCTTAACTTCAACCTCTCTCTGCAACTTCCAATATCCTTTCACCGTTTCGAACCCGAGAAACGTTTCACCCTGCAATTCTCCATTTCCCACCAAAATTTTATTCAGACTTCATGCCAATGCCAATGAGCTGGATGCTCCGGCAGCGGTGGAGGAACAAAAGCCAGAGCTAGAAGAAGCCGAGCCACCGGAAGCCGGAAAGTCCTCCACTTTCTCTGCTGCTGCTGCTGCTGCTTCTCCACTCGACAAGGACCTCAAAAAGGTTGGATTTTTATACCTTTTTTTGTTCTTCTGGGTGTCCTGAATTGCAATTTATAAAGACTTTGTTTGTAAATTTTATTGTGAATTGTGAAATTGGGTAGTGAAAATGGAATCATTATGTTAAGTGGATTGTTGAGAGTGTGAATCCCTCATCGAGAAAATGCTTTGTATGCTCACGTTGTAACGCGGTATCAAAGCAGGTTGTCACATGTACAAATTTTTTGGTTGAGTTGAAAAATGTAAAGTCCCATGTCGGAAACTTAACAAAATAAAATACAACATACAATGTTCCGCTGCTAATAGCATCGAAGCCTTTTGAATAAAACCCCACATCTTACGGAGTTGAGTCAGTGGCAATTTGCGAGAAGTGATATTTGAGTTAGTTTGCGTGCTTTAGTGAGCCTAATGTAGGATTATCAATCGCTTTGAGTTGAATTTGGTGCTCGATTTGAGTTGAATTCGACACGGTTAGATGGAGCTGTAAGCAAGGATTAAAAAGCTCTCTGAACCTCATAAGTTTCTGCAATCTGCAGCACTACAAAGACAGGCTTTTTTGTGGTTGCACTGATGAATTGGATGAAACTTAAGCCAAAAATCAACATCGATATCTAACCGAAAAACCATTGCACTTGTATCTGACTACCAAAAGCATGAAGAAAGAAATAAGCTAGTAGAAGAAGTTAATAGAATCGTATCGACATCTCCTTGACATGAAATCTGTAACGAAAGTAATCTACATTGGAGTATAGTCTGATTTCGGCTATGTTTCCAAACATAGTTTGCCTAACCGGATGGATTCCTTTTTGTTTAGCATATCAGCCCCGTGTAATGATAGATTGTTTTTCTCAGATGGAAAACTGCTATGTAATCGATTTCTTACAACGTTATGGTTCCATTTTTTGCAACAGGTTGTTCAGAAGACTGCTGCAACCTTTGCACCAAGAGCTTCCACAGCTTCCAAAAACCCCGCTGTGCCCGGTAGTACTCTCTACACTGTTTTTGAGGTTCAAGCCTATGCCTCCATGCTGCTAGGTGGATTTCTGTCCTTCAATCTCATCTTCCCATCGAACGAACCAGACATATGGAGGTTAATGGGAATGTGGTCCATTTGGATGTTTAGTAAGTTATCCCCCTCTAAATCTACCTCCAAAGTTTCCTCTTGTAGCAAAGATATAATGAACAAAGAATTTAACTTTCGAATTTTGCAGCAATTCCTTCACTGCGTGCACGAGACTGCTCGAAAAATGAGAAGGAAGCTCTAAACTATCTCTTCCTCCTCGTCCCGTTACTCAATGTTACAATCCCATTCTTTGTGAAGTCCTTTGCTGTCGTTTGGTCTGCTGATACCGTAGCCTTTTTCGCCATGTATGCGTGGAAGGTATGCGATTGGAGATTCAGATGGTCGAATTAGGCATTCCTTTTTATAATTTGTGATATTTCTCTGCTAATATAGTTAGTAATATACATTCTGTTTCTACAGGTTGGGTGGCTACAAAGAAAAGACTAGGAATCCAAGTTCTTGCTCTTTTCAAATCAATTGATAGGCACATGATTTATATCAAGTTTCTCGATGCTGATGGCTTGAAAGTACGACAAGAGCTTGTACGTTTACATGAAAAAATGGTGCTTGCCTTACTTTCAGCCTGCAGGAGCCAAAACCATCGTCGATTTTTGGGAAATGTCGAGAGAAGGGATGCATTCGATCATGTTCAGGCAATCTTGTTTATATAGGATGAATATTTACAGGTGAAAATATAGTTGAACAAAGTAATGCAATGATACATTTGTACATAAAAATACTGAATCGTTTCCCTGTTGTTATTACTTCTATTCGTGATACCTTTTTTACTCTCCTTTTATTTCTCTTTAATTTCGTTCTACGTTTCTGGAATCTCAATGGTTACTGCATCAATTCGCTCCCTCATCCTCACTAGAAATGTGTTCCGCTTGAGTTCACGGTCAAAATCAACAACGAAAATCCATGGCTGAACTAACAAAATGCCCAATCAATGGAACCAAAATTTCAGTACAAAATTTGAATCATCATCGATTTGTTTGTTTTACAAAAGCAGAATGAAAATTTCGGTACTTGATTACATGAAGATCATTCTATACATAATCGTCATCGTTATCATCATCGTATTCAGAACCTGAATCATCGCTCCTTGGTTCTGTGAGCGTATTCATATCAAACGATGGCAATGATTCCATCTCCTCCATGTCAATGGTGTCGTAGTCCATCCGTTGTGCAAACTTTTCATCAGAGCAATTGAGAAGCCATCCAAGGGAGCATTTCAACGCTTTCTTCGAAACCATCTTATGTCTTGGTTTTATAGTCGATTCCAGACCATACGTAAAGAATGCTGGGAAAGCAACCAAGTCATCCAAAGGCCTTTGTATCTCCGTTTGAAAGAAATCGAAGCTGAGTTTCATGATGTCCAGATTCAAGGCAAGCAACTGGGGACACCCGACGACCATCTTCCTCACTTGCTCCAAGGAAAATCCACAATTCTTAAGGAAATCGACATGCTTCATCATAGGTCTATCACTGAGGCTAACAACTTGAGGCATCTTCTCAACAACTCTGCCAAAGTCCTCGGGATCCAAATCAATTACCGACTTGAGTGAACTTTGTTGACTGAGAAGCTTAGGCTTGAGATCAATTCCTATGATCTCAGGATACTGTGCCACTACAGAAGCAAGTGATTCTTCCCGAACGCAAAACTCCAGAAGGGATTGAATATTCGGTTTCACCCTCTCCTCCAATCCAAACCCAAGGATGTGAGGACGCTTCTCTATCAGTCTAGCAACACCTAGTCTAGGAATACCCAGCTTTTCGAGATACTCAACAAAAGGCTTGATCACCCTACCTACACGCATCCCTAAAATCTCAGGGTATCTAGTTAAAACTCCACCAATCTCCCTTCTTGCAACCCCAATCCCAACTAAATAAGCCACCGAGGTGCTCATGGTCCCCTCGAGCTTGAATCCCAGCACTTCTGGATATTTCTCAAGAACCTGAGGAATGTCATCGGGTTTGATATCCATTCCTTGAAGATACTTGACCACCGGTGAAAGGTCTATAACAACACTAGCATGCAGGACTTGTGGATATCTTCTCAAGAACTCTGTGAATGTGGATTTCCTAACACCCAACTTCCCAAGATAATCGAGCACAGGAATCATGTTTTTCTTCACACTACAGCCTAGAACAAGGGGATAGTTGTTAATGTCTTCGATTGTAAGTCCCAGATTGTGAAGAAAATCCACACGTTCCCTCATAACTTCGACTGTAACAGGAAGCTCCAATCCATCAAGCTCATCAGGGACAATACCAATTCCTCGCAAGAAATCATAAACCCTGGCACGAATTTCCATCCTTTCATTCTTCATCTCTAACAGACTAGGACGACTATATAAGGATGAAGAACCTCTATCTCTCCTACCTATACGACTGGTGTTTGTATTTGAAACCGATGAATCCTTATAACTGGTTGCTGACCTTCTACCAGAAACAGAATACTGACACCTTGTTATCAACCCTATCAACTTCTCTCGATTGCAAAGCGTGGATATAGAAGTGAATTGGGGCTTAAGAGATGTAAGTGCCGGTAACTCTGAATGCACAAGCAAAAAGCTGGGTTTCGTATACCAGCATAGCATCTGATCTTCATACTTCCAGATTCAAAACTACCAATCCGCCTGCGAAAAACGAAAGGCTTAACTCAAATACATAATAAGACCAATGCAGAGAACAACATGATAATCTTGTTCATCAAGGCACATCTACTAATACAAGAAGTTAATAACAGTGAGTTATCATAGGCAAAAATTACTTAAATCTACTAATCCAACATGATAATCTTTTTATTTTCTTACTTTCGAATGACGGACTCACAAATTCTAATGAAATACACCAACCAAAAGACGGTTAATTTTCATTTCTGAGACAAATTTCTGCAAAAATACATAAAAAAGAACACAAATTTCTACAAAATACATAAAAAGAATACAAATTTCTACAAAAATACATAAAAAGAATACAAATTTCATATCCTAGGCACCGAAGAAAATTTGGGTTCTACCATTCACATCCAAGAATACATAAAACGAAGAGTTTAGCTTTTTTCAGTAGGAAAAGCCGAACTGCAGAAAGTTCAGCTTCTTTCAAAAGCAGATAGTAAAAAGCCACTCAATACACAAAGTTGCAGAGAAGGAAGAAGAGAAAACTCAATTATCCATTTCTCGTATTATCTCCATTTTCGTCAGTGAAATGCTCGTTAACTTGAACAAAGTTGCAGAGAAGAAGAAGAAGAAGAAGAAGAAGAAGAAGAAGAAAGAAGAAGCTGACCTGTTCGTGGAGTTGGCTCAGGCTGGGAATTGCTTAAGCTGCTTATCCAGAGAGCCGCTAAGATCAACCCATCAATGGCAGACAGCTCAGTCGAGCAGCAGCTGGGCAAACACTCTCGTCTCCTCCTCCGGCTAAAGCTTAAACCTTTCGCAAGAGGATTTGGTCTTGGACTCTTGTGTGCCTTATCCCTCATAAAAGTGATTTTGGGCCTAAAAGTGATTTTGGGCCTGCGGCAACCCAACAAAAAGTAAATTAGAGAATAAGTATTCAATTGAGATTTTGAGAAATTTTAATTATTTTAATGAATCTAAAGAGTATTTGATCAGAATTTTAAGTGTATTCAATTAGAATTTTAAGATAGCTTATTAAAATCTTTAGAAATCTGGATGTATTCAATTAGGATTTTAAAGAAGTTTATAACATTCTAGGTGTATTCAATTAGAAATTGATTTTAAAGAATTTGAAAAAGTTGAAGAATTAGAGGGAATTAGAGAGATTTTGTATTGTATTTTAAGTATTCACAAATCTCACCTCTTCCCATAAGATTTCGAGAGAATTGAATCAAAATTTTATATGGACAAATCAACTCAAATTCTCAATTGAATAAACCCTTAAAACACTCCTCAGGAAAGAATCAGAGAAAGTAGAAGTTGTGGAAGGAGCGAGAAAATGGCAGGGCCTTCTTCGCTTACTATCTTCTTCTTCAGCTTGCTGTTCTTCTCTGCAGTATCTGAAGCTTCCAAATGCTCACTCAAAGGTAACAGGTCCTTCTTAATCTTTCATGAATTTACACAATTCGTGCTTCAAATCTCATTTTTTTTCATCAAAGAGTGTTAGTAGTTGTTTTCGTGATCATTGGTTATTGGTTAATGAGCGTTTGATTCATGATTAATGTCTCTAATGGTGTTTGATTCTGTATTTTCTGGGAATTTTGAGACTGCCCATGTGGTGAAATCTTCCACTTTCTAATATCCTTCGGATTGTGGGTAATATGCTTGTTAATGATATAGATTAAGCTAATTAACTATTAATTGCTAGTGTATATGAGTTTGTTTGGAAGTGCATTTAAAATGGCTGAAAACGTTTTTGGCGAAAATGTTTTTGGACCCAAATCTTAATAAAAATGCAAGTGAATAATGGAAAAACACTTCAAGTGCTTCTGAAACCCAAAAACATTTTCTTTAAAAGCGTTTGTTTTCAATCATTTTAAAAGCACTTCCGAACGAGCTCTATGGTAACGGTCAATGAGCATTTGATTCATAATTAATGTCTCTAATGGTGTTTGGTTCTGTTTTCTTCCCTTCTTGAACTTGATGTTTTGGTTGTTTCCTGGGAATTTTGTGCTTGCCCACATGGTGAAATCTTCCACTCTCTTGTATCCTTCGGATTGTGGGTAATATGCTTAATAATGATGTGGATTAAGCTAATTAATTAACTATTATATTGCTTAAAATGTATATGTTGGATGCAGGATTACCTCTAGTAAGAAATATCAGTGAGCTTCCACAGAATAACTATGGAAGGGCAGGTTTGGCTCACACAACTGTTGCTGGTTCACTCTTGCATGGGTTGAAAGAGGTATATCCGTTCCACCATTCGCTCGAGAATTTATTGTTCTTATGATCTTAGTGGTTTAGAAACTCCACCTGTGTAAGTTTATCTTACATTGCCGGTCCCAAGTCCGGATAAAGGAGGAGGGGGAGGGCGTCAGGTAGTCGACAGCCGGCACTCCTAGGTTACGTCGAATCCTTATGAAAATGAATCCAGAACGAAATCGCGCTAAATGGGTGTAGCAGAGATGAGGATGCTTCGTTGGATGTGTGGGCACACGAGAAAGGATAAGATTAAGAATGAGGATATCCGAGGTAAAGTAGGAGTTGCCGAAATTGAAGGAAAGATGATAGAAAATCGGTTACGATGGTTTGGACATGTGCAAAGAAGGCCTACTAACGCTCCGGTTAGAAGATGCGACCACGAGACAGAGGTCCAGGGCCGAAGGGGTAGAGGGAGACCTAGGAAAACGTTGGAAGAGACTGTAAGAAAAGACTTAGAGTACTTGGATCTAACGGAGGACATGACACAGGATCGAGCGCAATGATGTTCTAGGATTCATATAGCCGACCCCACTTAGTGGGAAAAGGCTTTGTTGTTGTTGTTGTATGATCTTACTTTGCGCTGTCATCTTAAACCGTCTATATCTAAAACTTCTTGTCCTTCGATGTGCCTTGGACATTGTAGATCTTACTTTGCGATGAACAAGTTTGAATTCGAGAATTTTTTTTGGGGGACATGATATATGATACAATTATTGGGTTCACAGGTTGAGGTTTGGCTTCATACATTTGCTCCAGGATCAGGCACACCAATACACAGGCATTCTTGTGAAGAAGTTTTTGTTGTCCTAAAGGGAAGTGGAACTCTTTACCTTGCACCGAGCTCGCACGAGAAGTTCCCTGGAAAGCCACAAGAGTTCTCTATCTTTGCAAATAGCACGTTTCACATACCTGTTAACGATGCTCACCAGGTAAACCTAAGCATTCTACACTTAATATGTTTTATTTTTCTCCGATAGGCAATTCACAGCTTACTCGTTGCTTTGCAGGTCCGGAATACAAATGAACATGAGGATTTGCAAGTGTTTGTCACCATATCTCGTCCGCCAGTTAAAGTGTATGCAATCCACCTTCTTTCATCTTCTACGTTTAATATCATCTGTTACTTCTTCAACTTCAGTCCGATATCAAGTAGAGCACCACGATATGCAGATGCATTCTTTCGCGTTCTCATGCCAGGTTATTTGTTTCTTCTTTTTCGGATTGTAAAGAACGGTGAATGATACTTCCACCCTTGGTTTCAACTTTCAGGTTCATATATGAGGACTGGTTCATGCCGCACGCTGCAGCAAAGTTAAAGTACCCCTACTATTGGGACGACGATTGCCTCGAAGTTGAATCTCCGCCAAAGGATGAGCTATGATATCTTAGAAATGTCGCATACAAGGTTCTAAAAGACGCTAGGCGCTAGTTGGGCGGCGAGCTGGGGTCTAGCGCTTAGGCGACTAGGCGGGGGCCTAGGCGGATTTAAGTAAATCTATTATATTTCGTATAAATAAGTGTCTATTTATACTTAAAATAATAATTTATTATAAACTACAAAATAGAATGACATATATATTAGGAGGTATTGGAACATAATGAAAACATGGAGAACATGCATATAATATGTATTCATTTAAGTATCCAATAAGTTTCTTACAATTTATTGGAAAAAATAAAATGCAAAATGAAAGTTATCTATTTTCTGTCTAAGTGAGTCGCAACCTAGGCGGGTCTGGAAGGGTTAGGCGGGTGCCTAGGCGGACTAGGCAGGCGCCTCAGCAGGTCTAGGCGCCTTTTGTAATTTTCAAACGCCTAGGCATTAATCAGGACGATGGCCAACCGCCTAACGGTTAGGCGGCGCTAGGCAGGAATTTTTAAAACAGTGCTCGCATACAACCGCTGTAAATCATTTGTCGTTCGAAAGACACGGAGATTGTAGATCTTAAAGTTTTCAGATACACACTGTTTGTACTTTGTAGCAGATTATCTCAAATGTTAATCTCAATGTACATTTACAAGCAGTAATGCATTTTTGTATCCTGATGATGATAGCAAGCAAGGTTTTGCAATTTGCAAAATGGCAAGTAATTGGGATGAAAGACTGATGCAAGTAGGGACACGTAGAGATTTCGAACCATAAAATTTTTCTGTTTAATGATACAAAGGTATAAGATGCGAAGAGATGAGAAGCGGATTACAGGAACGAGTCCTCTTGACTACAGATTACATAAGTTAGACAACAAATCGTCACTTCTTTTTAGTCATGCTTCGTCGCACAGCCTCCTTTTCTGCAACCAGAACACAAAACTCTGCGCCGAGCATTTCATGTATAGCAACGTTTATAGAACTGCTCAAATCAACCGTCTCCATGATCACTTCTACGGTAATACTGAAGCCTAATGTAGACAATGCGCGGATGGCATTTGCAGTTCTGCATATGTTCTCTCTTGTCTGTTGCGGAGTGTAGTTTTTCTCCTGATCTTCGGGACTAATGGAATTTTTATCGCCTTTGGTATCATGTTGTTCAGACTTGTGATCCACTAGCATATTGTCAGTAACTTCAACATGTTCACCAACCCAGATGAAACCGTTACAGCCGAGTATCAGGTCAATGCCATAGTTTTCTAGATGATGGAAGTGCTGCTTTCGTCGTTTCACTAGATAAGAAGGAACTGTGAGCAGCTGACCCCTTCCAAGCTGCAAAGCAGGTTACAATCATTGAGAGAAATACTAACAAATAATAGATAATCACAAGACCATGAATACAACGAAAGCAATCCAAGTTTATTAAATTGAAAGGAAAGCAACAATAATGAAGAGAATATCGAATAAGGGCTGAACAAAATGATCAGAAGCTAAAAGTTAAAAAATTATATAGAAGACGAACCTTTCCATACTTCTGACTTCTTGCTTGGAGATGTAAGCCATCATGTTGAAAACCACGAACTTCGGCCTGGAAAAGGGCCAAGTATTTATAACAGTGGATCAAGTCTTAATTTGTTCCTTTTTTCTAATTCAATTAGGCCAGTAATACGTGTTACATGACTTACACAAATGACATCATTCTCTTCAAAAATGCTGCGCATGTTGAGTTCATCCAGAGCAGTTCGGCGCCTCTAGTAATTGAAAGAGTAAAACTTAAATGAGGGATTGTAATGCTAAATTTACCGTAGTGGAAAATCCAAATTGAATCCGAACATGTTTCTATTTCAAGAGTGGATGGCGGAAATACGCGACTTCTATTGAAAAGGGGTTCAAATTATCTAAATAAATAGAATATAACGAATCAAAGGGTTCTGTAGCGTTCAGATTGATAAACAAAAATTCAAACAAAGAAAATCTAGATCATCTAACAGATTTATATACAGCTATATGAATCCATAGAACAGAATTCCATGCTCTGTGTCAAATACGTCCAACTGTAAAATTGGCATTCCTTTGTTCCGTCTCATGGTTATCTTTGTCACTAATCAACAAAACTGTAAACAGTGGACAATCTACTGAACGACGAACCAGTTAGCATTCTTCTTGAAAGTGTTTTACACCACTCCGACTCACTTATTTAGCAACACTATGAATTGCATATTTGGTAAAAGAAACTTATCGCTACTGATGCATACTTATACCTGTATGCCGTCAGGTAAGTTCATCGAAGAAAGCATCAACACTGCATCATGGCTATAGTTTATCTCCACTCTCCAACGCTTCGGAGCAACCTAAACCATAATTTATCACAAGATCACAAAAAAAGACTCATAAAACCAAACGTTTCTCAACAAAGAAAGCAAATCATCAATAATCGAACTTTCGATAATATTAATCGAATTGTAGTTCAGCATTCCTGTTTTCACCTCAATAACACGCCCCACTATGATATCTCCAACCTCTGGTTTGTACCTACCGTAATTTATTTTCAAAAAATTCCGTAAGCGCCAAATGATCAAAATTTCAACAACAATCAACTAAAAACCAAAAGAATTAAACACTTAATTAGTAAGCACCTGGCCCTTAAAGAACGCACATAAACCAGCTTATTGACTCTCTCGACGACGCCGCAAACCGTCGCAACAACTTCCCCATTGACCTCAGAGGTCCCATGTCCCCTGAATTCACAAAAATCCGAGATACCCATAAATTGTTTTACACTTGGATAAAAATTTGAAGAAAACCCAAGTCGAAAATCCCAAAATCAGAGCATTCTAGAGAGAGAGAGGTACTTGAGAAGGCCGTCTTCGTAGTTAACGGGGATGGAATCGGCGACGGTGACGGAAGCGTTGGAATTGGCCTTTGAAGCCAAAGACTCGAGCTTTTCGAGAGCTCTCTGCAGCCGGACCTTCTGGGTTTGGTTCAGCGAAAGCTGTAAATCTTTCATCTTTCTCGCTGTGGAAGAGAGCGAGACGAGAGAGAGAGAGAGACGAGAAAAACCCTGAACCCTAGCCTGAGTTCTTAGATCATTCCATGGATTTGGGAAGCAATGAATGGGCCTAACATTTTAAGGCCCATTTAAAAAAGTGTTTATATCACAAATGGTCCTTGAAATTGACCTCATCAATCATGATGGTCCCTGAAATTGAAAATCGATCAATGTCGCCCCTGAATTTTAACTCACGAATCAATGTGGTCCTTCTGTTAGTGTTCCGTCCAAATTAACTTTAAAAAAAAGGTTAGAGAACCAATTTTTCATGGTAAAATGATCAAAAATAACCCTGTTACTTATAATTTTACTTACTACCTCTCTTTTCTTTTTTCCATCTTCACTTTTCTCTCCATTTTTCGTGGATTTGGTGCTAAAACTAAAATAAAAACAAAAAAAAGTGGTTCTCTAACCTTTTTTGGTCATTTTACCATGAAAATTTGGTTCTCTAACCTTTTTTTAGTGTTAATTTGGACGGAACACTACCAGAAGGACCACATTGATTCGCGAGTTAAAATTCAGGGACTACATTGATCGATTTTTAATTTCAGGGACCATCATGATTGATAGGGTCAATTTCAAGCATGGTCCGAAATGCCGATAATATCGGCGATATTTCGCCGATATTATCGGTTTTTTGGGGTAACGATATTTTAATTGGTATCCGAGGTGTTTTCGTCAAAATATCGCGATATTATCGATAATATCGATAATATCGCGATATTCCGGATATTATCGGCGATATGTTGGATCTGTGCAAATCAGAGAAGGGGCCGGAGCTTCTACAGCCTCGCCGGAGATGGGTGTGCCTATTCCCGAGCCGATTTCATCCCAAAAACCTTGCAAAAACACGAGATAGAACTTCAATTTCACATCTAAGCTTCGATCTAGAACAGATTCAACACAAAAACCCGAAGCTTACCTAACCGGAGAAATTCAAGAAACTCGCCGGAGGGTTCCTGCGTTCGCCGAGTTGCAGAGACGAGAGAGAGACGGCGCCGACGAGGCGGAAGAGGCGGAAGACGAGGCGGAAGACGCGGACGAGGAGGAAGGCGAGGGAGGAGCAGAAGGCCATGTGGGAGAAGGATCGAGAGACTGAGGTCTCTGTGCGTGTGTGTGGGACAAGGGAGAAGAGAGATTGAGAGATCTGTGTGTGTGTGTGGGTGTGGAAGAATGGAGAGAAGAGAGAATGAAGGATCGAGAGAGAGAGAGACTGAGGTCTCTGTCTACGTGTGAAGTCTGTGTGCGTGTGTGAAGAGAGAGAGAGAGAAAGAGAGAGAGAGAGAGGGTATTTGACATTTCAGTGTGGCGGTGCGACTGTGCGAGCTGCATTTTCTGTTTCACTTTGTGGTTCTGATTCTTCTAAAAGAGATGAGGAAGATGAGAACCGAACAGATTTAATGGGAAATTGGGAAGGTGTTTTACTTTATTTGGGATGTGAGAGGTGGAGTGCATGCTCACCTTGGGTAATGTGAGAGGTGGAGTGCACGTTCAATAGATTTTAATTTCACAACAACCCACTACGTGGGCTTTTCTCTTTCAAAAGTTTATATATATATTAATGTTTTATTTAAATGCCATATGAGTTATTTAATCTATACTCAATCTAATGCAATGATCATAAATAAGAATAATTTAATTTATAATACTTCTAATTATGATTATATGCTTATCATTTTCTAAATATTTTCTACACTCACAATGTTTGCCAGCTCGCTATATAATCAACTTAAATCAGTTAAATCCATCATGCAATGCATTTCCTTCCAATTTTTTGTGATAAACTAATAGATAATTGACTAAATAAACATCCTGCAAAGTTTCAATAAAAATTTCCAAGTTTTTCTTACAATTTCCGTGGTTTCCATGGAAATTTTATCGATATCGATATTATCCCGATATTTCCATCGATATTTCCGTGTTTTCGGACTATCGATATTTCCGATATTACCGATATTTAATACCTTGATTTCAAAGACCATTTGTGATATAAACCCTTTAAAAAATGATGAAAGTAAGCCCACATTAGAATGGGATCATTGGGCCTCATTAGAAAGATTTTTCACTGTAGAGAGAATACGACCGCTAGACTAAGTGTAATAATACAGTTAGTTAGAAATTTGAAAAAAAATTCAACCAATTATATTATAATAATTAGTGTATCGGGCCATAGATTAAGTGTAATAATACAGTTAGAAACTTGAGAAAAGATTCAACCAATTATATTATGATAATTAGTGTATCGGACCGTGTTATCCTTTCGCAGATCCCAAACTTGGTCTCGTGATCATAAGTAGAAGACCTAAACAACTATATAGATCACATGAATACAGAAAATATAGGGTCAAGATTCGAGTTCGTTTACTAACTTATTATACTTAGGAATTAAGTATGCAACTTGAAAATTTGCCCTTTCGGCAAACAGAAAAAAAAATACTTGAAAATTGCCTTTTCTTTGTTCACATCATTGAAGAAACTTGACGTCGATGAATTTATTGTCAATTACACATGAAAAAAGAAAAAAAATGCAAAAATTCGAGTTTAAATATTATGCACTCTTTTGGTGGCTTCTCTCGGTCCTATTAACTTGAGTGACAAGTGTTCTTTTAAATTTAATTTAGTTTTAGTTTTTTTTTATTTTTAAAAAGATAAGTTGAAAAGTTAGTATTGTTGAGTGGAGTTTAAATAAATGACCAGATGTAAACAAATAAGATAGATCACAGAGAGACCACATAGAATTTTGAATGCGATTTTATCTCCAAAATTTCCACTAGAAAAAAATATTTCCTTTTTTTTTTTTTTTTTTTTTTTTCTAACAAACGATATTTCCCTTTTAAAGAGGCAGAAAAATATGAAAGTTAATATCAAACTGCCTAAAATAATATCAAGAAAGTGAATCCATCAAGCAAACATTAATACTTTTGGATAATATAATAGTATAATTGCCTTGCTATATTTTGTTACATGGGGGTCGTACGTATAACCTAGTTACCTAACCTTGTTACAAAAACCAAATCCCCCTCTTTCTCTTCCTCCGAGTAATCTTCTCTTCCTCACAATCCCACCGACCTGCCTCCTCCCCCCAATTTTTTGTTATATCAATCATTAACCTCTAACCTCTCCCCTAAACCTTCTCTCAACCAGCCTATGGCCACCACTCTCCCTGGTTCTCCTCTTCTTCCTTGATCCCCTCCACCACCTTTTTCTACCATTAAGGGCAGGATGGCCGCCTCATCGACATCTCATGGCCTCCTGTCTCTCCTCCTCCTCCTCATCCTCATCCACCTTCTCGTCTTCCTCCACTGCCCCACCCACGTTGCCGCCACCACGGGCATCCGCCTTGGCATCATCCGGAAACCTTCTCCGAATGTTGCCATCTTTCGAGAAGCACCAGCTTTCCAAAACATGGATGCCTGCGAGCATGCAGAGAAAATTCACATCGCCATGACACTAGACTCCAATTACCTAAGAGGCACCATGGCGGCCATGCTTTCAATACTGCAGCACTCCATGTGCCCAGGGATTGTCGAGTTCCACTTTCTCTGGGCACGGTTCGACCCCGAGGTGCTCTCAAACATCCAATCCACCTTCCCCTACCTCAAATTCAATGTTTACCGCTTCGATTCGAATAGGGTACGTGGGAAAATATCAAGGTCGATACGCCAAGCCTTGGACCAACCCTTAAACTATGCACGTATTTACCTAGCCGACATACTTCCAGTT
Organism: Cotoneaster glaucophyllus; assembly: GCA_036320875.1. Classification (NCBI taxonomy): domain Eukaryota; kingdom Viridiplantae; phylum Streptophyta; class Magnoliopsida; order Rosales; family Rosaceae; genus Cotoneaster; species Cotoneaster glaucophyllus. Next base: position 36,954,620 of record CM070058.1, on the reverse strand, counting down.
GATGTGAAGAGGGTTCTATACCTAGACTCGGACCTTGTGGTTGTGGATGACGTGGCAAAGTTATGGAAGGTTGACTTGCAAGGCAAGGTATTGGCAGCGCCAGAATATTGCCATGCAAACTTCACCCAATATTTCACAGAATCGTTCTGGTCCGACAGTGAAATGTCCAAAACGTTTGAGGGCAGAAATCCTTGCTATTTCAACACAGGGGTGATGGTGGTGGACGTGGATAAATGGAGACAAGGTGAGTACACTAAGAAAATGGAGAAGTGGATGGTGGTGCAAAAGCAGAAGCGAATTTACCATTTGGGGTCTTTGCCGCCATTTTTGTTGGTTTTGGCCGGGGACATCACGGCCGTTCATCACAGGTGGAATCAGCATGGACTCGGTGGGGACAATCTCGAAGGCAAGTGTAGGAGTTTGCACCCTGGCCCTATAAGCCTCTTGCATTGGAGTGGGAAGGGCAAGCCCTGGTTGAGGTTAGATTCAAGAAAGCCCTGCACCGTTGATCATCTGTGGGCCCCCTACGATCTCTACCGTTCATCAGCTCATCATTTTGAAGAATGAGATGATGAGATCAACGGTGGGAAAAGCAAGAAGGTGAAAAATAGTTTTGGACTATGAAATTTGGGTCAGTGGGGATAAGGGGGTTTGATTAACTAGAAGAGCTAGAAGGTGAAAAAATGGTCAATCGGCAAGTTGCTATCCTTTTGATTTTTACTTTTTGATTTTTATCTTAGACCAAGTAAAACAAATAAAGGAAAAGTATAGAAAGGAAAGTAAAACTTTGGGGAGTAAACTAAGGGTTAAGGCTGGTTAATGGCAAGGAGGGCATATTTCGTACTTAGAGGAAACACATGGAGGAGGAAGAAGACCACATAATGTTATCGGCATAGCTTTCGACCGCCGGAAGATCCTCTTACCGGAGTTTTATGGCGGCCCTCAACAGTATTTGTTTAAATACGGAATTATGTCTCCAAATCGAGTTTAGTGTATAATTAAGTTTATTTAGCCTAACAATTTGTTGATACATTGTTGTTTTCCTTTTTTTTCATTTTTGGTATAGTTTTTCCTGTACTTCGTGTAGCATCTTATAGTTTGATGAGATGAAGCAATTGAGACTCCAAAATTACTTCAAAAACTAACTCTTTCTACCACCAAACAAGGTTTACCAATGCCGAAATTCTGATGGAAGTCTCTTGGCAATTTCAAATTATCCAGTCTAGGATATCCGATCCACATCAATTTTTCTGATTTTTTGTTTTTTTGTTATATATGATTCTTTTTCCTCGTAATTTTGGAGACCAAATGGTCACATTGAACAGATTTAACCACACCTTCTTATCGAGAAATTAAAAAAAATTCAGTGTAAGTGACACAATCACATAATGTTCTTAATTCAAATGTTATAATTTGAGTGGATGACAAAATTGACAAACCTAATTTAATCAAATTAACACGCCATGCAAACATGAGTTTAGCTGAGTTCGTTATAACAATGTACTTTACACTCTGTGCTTAACTTTGAATCCTCTTCTTCATAATTTAGATAAAATTATTGTAATTAGTCTATCGTTTGTTAAAAAAAAGACATATATCAAATCAAACATTGCTAGTTATACGCAACAATTTCTCCTAATTGGGAAAGTAATGAGTCATATATATAATCCACATTATTCTCCCAATTTGTCATCCTATTTTGCTCATCGCCAAACTCCTTTTAATAAAAACTTTAATTGCAAATGCTGCTCTTTACAAGTATAAATTTACTTTTTCTTCTTCTTAATTTACATGTATAAAATTACTTTGAAAAGCTAGAGTGCATAATAACCAGTACAGTACATAGTTTTGACAATAGCCATTCCACCTTTAGGAAGCTCTTTGCGAATACCTAATAATCTCAGTAATTGCAAACTTGCAACCCCGACGAGCCACCGTGCCAACCGCCACATCTGACATATATCTCGGGCTAAGACTTCCTCGGCTCAATGCCATAGTTCCTCCTCATAGCTTCCTTTCTACTCTGAATAAACGCTTCTGATTTTTCGTTTATGTTTGGAGCAATGTGAAAAAGTGGCCTTACGCGCCGCCTTAACGCAATCTTTGATCCTTTATCATCATCTTCTATCTCCATTGCTAGTGTCAACTTTTCGCTACTCATTACACCCTTTCCTTTCTTCATACTATTTTTCTCTTCATCTGGTTTCGGTACATCATTAATGCTCAAAACCTTCTTCAGGTTGCCTTTGTGTTCGGAAACATTGGCCTTCACAGGATCACCTAACTTGTCAATATGCGTCCACGATTCAAAGCCACCATCGGTTTGCTTGTAATGAACTTGAATCTGAAGACCAGATTCCTTCTCCGGCGTCTGGCGAGACTCATGAAGGTCCTTTGTCTCAACCCCATTAGGGTTAGCAGCTGGAATCATAGGCTGTTCGTCTTGATCAGGCATCGGATGGCCTAACGTTACTTGCTTAACAAGCCGTCTACCGACCAGGCTATTCACAATGAAGGTGAAGATCCTGTGGAAAATGCCAGTAGGCTCGGTGTGGTTGAGCTTCCCCTGCATTGCTTAGTTTCGAATGAGAAGCTAGAACTAAAGACGAGCTCCGACAGAGGCTGGGGATGAAGGTTTAAATGGAGTGTTGGGGATGAAGATTATTTATGTGCACTGAACAAACTGCAAAGTCATTTGGATGTGTGATTCCATGCTTGGGAATATGGTAATGAAAAGTAGGAAAGAAAGAATGTTATAACTTTGATGGAAGAACTAATACTAGTTTTGTCTTGTAATCCCAACCCAAAGGGCGAAGATAAGACAAACTTTATCTTACTAAGCGGGATTCGACTGTATGAGTCCTAAAACGTCATTACACTTGGTTTTGTGTCAAGTATTCTGTTAGCTCTAATTGAGGGAAGATAAGATAATATGTTAAATTCCTTCGATAGGACTTTGGTAGGAAGCAAAAGCAACTTGCAAGAATATCATAGGGAAATTCATATGATACCATGCATCTGGAGAGAGCTAGAATATTACTTTGCTTGCAATCACTTTTATTCCAAAACAGCAACCCCTCTTGATTTTTACAAACTTCAGGATGAGTTTTGGTTCTTTCACGATCGGCTGGCGTAATCGGGAACGTACGTGAAAGAATCAACTCAACCTGAGTGTTAATAAACTTGAATGAACGTCATCGGAATCTCATATGCACCGGCAAATACTAGGGTAAACACTTACAATACTCCGCCGTAGTATTCGACATTGAACTTTAGAGCCCAAAACTTAGCCAAAACGAAGTGCATGCCTGAACATCTATAGAATGTCTTGTATAATTTTTAGGAAGCGTATAAATGAAATGAGGCATGGACGGAGCCACTATAAAAAATTTCGAACGTTACCAATAAAACTTCAAGCTCATATTGGTCATGGATGGTCGAGGACGAAATTGAACTCTATGATATCTCCCATAACCCACAAACATATTGGAGGAGTCTCTCGGTAGACGATTCATTGTACTAGACGATACTACTTCAATAGTCGAATAACCCAACCCTGGAACATACTACAACCCCATATGGGAAAGATCCGACATGGAGGTGTCAAACCTTCGTGTCGATGTGAGTTTCGATTAGCATGTTATTCATAGAATTACTTTTAAATATGGTTTTAATTTTTTATTTCTTTGAATACTATGATGTATTTACACAAAGGCGGTAGGGAACTTGAAAGAATCGAATCTAACACAACTCATTTACAAGTGAAAAATAATACCCATAATCTAATGGGCGATGACCGTTGGATCCCTTCCTCCTAATCCACAAAGTTCGGGAATCCAGACCATTGAAATTTGATCTAACGGCTACAAACTGGGGCCCACTTTAAAAGATATAATAACTTTAGCTGTTGAATCAAATTTCAAATGTCTGGATCCCCGAACTTGGTGGATTAGAAGTAAGGAATCCGAAGATGATCTCTTTCCATTTTAATCAAACGGATCACTACTTTCGATGTTCGTCCCTGCTTGACACGTGGGTCTTGCTCAATGTTGGGTCTATAACAAAGTATTGGGCCAATAATCCATACTTTATTTTGGGCCCACACACCAAGCTAGACAATTGACCACCCACCTCACTGATGCGAACTACATACACTTCGAGCGCACGTTAACGTCCCTAAATTTCCAGTTTCTCACTCTACTCCTCCAACCCCTCTCTCTCTTCCAAATTTTCTGGTAAATCCCAATCCCTCTGCTTTCCTTATTTTTCCTCCATGAATTTCTTCAAATCCGTATTCTCCGACGACCCAGATCCCCCAAACCCCGAATCCGAATCCGAATCCGAAACCGGGTCTCACAACAACCCAGAACTAGAACACCCAGATCCGAAGTCCCCACCGACCCAACCCAATCCGAACCCGACCGGCAACACCGGCGGGTGGATGTTCGGCGATCTGATCAAAACCCTATCGACCAGATCCGAGTCGGTGATCGAGACCTACCGCCGCGACCTGCAAGAATTCGGGTTGGGTCTGAAGAAAGAGATCGATGTGGCTCAGGGGTCGTTGGAGACGGTGGGGCACGTCATCGATGAGTTCGGGAACACAGTGCTGCAAGGGACGGCCCAGATCCTCGCCGGCGACGAATCGGATTCCTCCGACGCCAAAGACCAAAGCTTTAGCTCTCAGCAGAGCATGAATTCGAAACGGTACAGTAGGTTTGACGCTCAGGTGCGTGCGATTCAGGGTGACGCTAGCACTTACAGTGAGGAGCCTGAGGATTTGGATGATTACGGAAAATGGCAATCTGGGTTTGATTTGGAGGAGAAAGGTGAAGAAATCGAGAGGCTTTTAGAAGAAAACGGAGCTACGGAGGGGATTTACAAAAGCATTGTTCCGAACAGCGTTGATCACGAAAGCTTTTGGTGTAGGTACTTTTATAGGGTTTATAAGCTGAGGCAGGCTGAGGATGCGAGAGTGAATCTCGTTAAGCGGGCGATTTCGATCGAGGAGGATGAGGAGTTGAGTTGGGATGTTGATGATGATGAGTACGATGACAATGTGAACAATGTGGTGTTGAAAGCGAATTCGGTGAAAAATACTGAAGTGGCTGCTGAAAGTTCTGGCAAAGATGGGAAAGTTGAGGACTTGAAGGTTGGGAATGAGGTTGGAGAGAAGAGTTCCAATAATGTGGGAGAGGGGAGCTGTGTCGTTGAAGAGGCGAATGTGGCGTCGAAAAAGGATGATTTAGCTGCGAATAGTGAATTGGTCAGCAAAGGTTCTGAGCAGAAGGTTGTTAAGGAAGAGAGTAGCTCCGTTGGGGAATCTCAAATTGTTGAGAAGAAGGGTAATGATGTGGAGTTGAGTGGTGATAAGGGGTCTGAAAAGAAAATGCAAGTAGAAGGGGATTCGGGGAAGAAAGATTTACCATCGAAATTGGAGGAGAAAGGGGCAGTGGAAGGGAAGAAGAATGTAGCTGCCGGTAAAGGCAGTGTTGTTGAAGAAGCGAATGTGGCATCGAAGAAGGATGATTTAGCTGCGAATAGCGAACTGGTCAGCAAAGTTTCTGAGCAGAAGGTTGTTAAGGAAGAGAGTAGCTCTGTTGGGGAATCTCAAATTGTTGAAAAGAAGGGTAATGATGTGGAGTTGAGTGGTGGTAAGGAGCCCGAAAAGAAGATGCAGGTAGAAAGGGACTCCGCGAAGAAAGTGCCATCAAAATTGGAGGAGAAAGCGGTAGTGGAAGGGAAGAAGAATGGGGTTGCTGAATCCGGTAAAGGCAATGATGTTCCGGCGGTTTCAATCAAGTCCTCGACGCCGGAGGAAGAAGATCTTGGATGGGATGAGATTGAGGATCTTAGCAGCATTGATGATAAAGAAGTTGGCCATGGTGGTGGAAGTGGAAGTCCTACTAACAAAGACGACCTCCGAAAGCGGCTCAGTACTGCTGCTGCTGAAGAAGAAGAAGATTTAAGCTGGGATATTGAGGATGATGATGATGCACCAGCTCAAGCTTGAGTAGCAAGTAAATTAGAAAGTTCTTGGTTCTTAAATTTAGTGCACGAAATTATGATGTACTCCCCCAATTTGTTCTTGGAAGTGTGATATATGTAAAGGGGGATTCTTTTAAAAAAATTGTTATTTTATTAGTTGGTTTAAAATGCAAATAGATTCCTTTATATCTGTAATTTGTGATGTTAAATCAGCCAGCCTTGTCTGTAAAAGTATTCAATTTCATTAATTTGTGGATTTTTACCATTACTAAGCAAAATCTTAAGATGTTGTTGGATAATAATAACTTGGGGTAGGAGTGTCTAACTACGTCGTCATAGAGCAGAAACATAAGAGACTTTTTGTGTTTTGGTGCCACCTCCTCCCTCTTGTTCCACCTGGTGTGAGAGATGCTCTAATCAGAAGTTCTCCGACAAACGTCATCAACCAAAAGCATGAGACTTCTTGCGTTTCAGCCGCACCTCCTCACTCTTGTTCCGCCCGGTATGAGAGATGCTCTAATCAGAAGTTCTCCGACAAACATCATCAACCAAAAGCATGAGACTTCTTGCGCTTCGGCCGCACCTCCTCACTCATGTTCCATCCAATGTGAGAGATGCTCTAATCAGAAGTCCTCCGACAAACATCATCAACCAAAAGAATGAGACTTCTTGCGTTTCGGCCGCACCTGCTCATTCTCGTTCCACCCGGTGTGAGAGATGCTCTAATCAGAAGTCCTCCGACAAACATCATCAACCAAAGACAAAACACGTCCGTAGAAGATCATGAGGTTTCCCGAACCACAGACACTCTGAATCACGTGCTAGATCTATTTAGGAAGCGCGGTTTTCACGTTTTGAATGTGAATTACATGCCGTTCCCTCTCATCCAAATGAAAGTCTCTTGCATTTGCATATGCTTGTAGCTTTGCAGTAACTGTAAAAGAAAGTCTCACGTTTTGGTTTCAATGTAATGGCTCTGAATTCGCACGAGACTTAAAAACTTGAGTGGTTTAGTGCATTAATCCTGCCACCGAAAGTTGTGTGTTTGTATCCACTTCACCTAAATATCGCTTGTATAAAAAAAATTACTACTACGTATCACTCCATTCTTCGTAAACTGAAAACGTAGTACAAAATAATTCAACCTGTCTATGAAAAGCTTTTAACATAATACAAAATTCAGCCCCTTTTACTTGAGCTAAAATTCACTCCCCACAAACTTGATACTCTTACTAACTATGAAGGCCTTACACCATCCAAGAAAAAAGTACTGTAATCACCCCTACAACCTTAATCTTACTGAGACAAAAGAAGCGAAAACAAATCGAAAAAAAAAAACCGATTCTTCTAACAGCACCTAGGCTCTGTTTGTACATCAAGAAAAGACTCGTGTAGAACACAAATGCGAACGTGAACGCTATGCTGATTCATATCGTTTTTGGACCCAGGGCTGCCTCTGACTAACTTCGGATCTTCGTTCTTCCATTAGACACTGATGCCGGGCTCAGAGGTGGACTTTGCAGGGGAAGGGAGTGCCATAAGCCGTCCCTTTTGGGCGCGAGGTGGGAGATGCTTTGCTGGTTTTCTTGATCCCATGGTCCAGGGCAAGAAAACCCCGGTACCACTTTGAGGGACTTTTCGAGGGCTCAATGCCATAGTATGAACGGGGGCTAGCATGACTACTGGAGCACGAAGGACACCCCAATTGGGAATCACATCCATTGCCTCATAACCATTGGGAGCTGCTCCATCTGGCATCGTGTATGGGCTTACCATCCCAGGTTGCCATAGAGACATGGCACCATTGTTTGGTGGACTTTGGGGCGACTGGAACTGGTTGGAGTCTGCTCGGACTCTGAAGAATGTGATGCTCACCCTCCTGTTTGGAGACGGACACATCACGTGTCGTGACATGTCAGCACTGTTTCCCCTCATGACTAAAAGGGACCTGCAGAAGTTAAACATTCAACGTTTGCGCTTTTCAATCACCGTGAAAAGATAAGTGAAACCGAAAGAACTAAGAGTACATACCCTTGTTTCAGTGATAGCATCAGCGGCCCCTTGTAGTTCCCATCATTATCACTCAGAAGGGTGCGCCCGAAAGCCATTGCTGATTCAGAGAGGAGAAGAGTGGCGATGGGCTGGTCCAAATGGGGTGGTTTCAGGAATGGCTGTGAATATTCTCCCTACAAAATAAATGATTGCAATTAAAACCGTTTCTCTCTTAAATTAAAAAGAAAGTGCATAAACAAAGACTTATAACACAAACCAATGCCGCGAAGCGCCCTCTTTGCAGCTATGTTCTAGTAAACAATAACAGAGGCGGTATCATGACAATGCAGCAAGCAAAACATAGAATACCTCCTCAAAGAAGTTGATCATGCAACCATTCGGTCGTTTATACTCCGGAATTAGCTGCCATAGTACAAAGTGATCAATCACATCTTCGAGAAGAGCTGGAATCGGCACTATATTGCCTATAAACACAAAGAAAACAAATTAAAGTTAGCTTCGGTATTTGGTATGCAATGCATAGGATGCATCGCTGATAATAAGACCCTGTCCAAAATTTGACAAACTAAACTAAATGACATATAAAATAGTTGAAGTATGCATTACTAGTTTCGGTTATTACTTGTAGTATCCTCCTTGATCTGCCCGAAAATTGGAACGCCAAACTGAATAAGCTCTCTCCTGTTTCCCTTAACCTGCTTGTTGAACAAAATGAAGGTCTCGCCTGTATTCAATCAAGAAGATAACTTATAGTAGCCTTTCCTATGTTAAAAAAAACGAGTTAGCCTATATAAACCTACATGGAAAGTTTCGCATTCAAACTTCGGAAGCCAAATTTTTTTAAGAACAAATGAATTACTACAATTATCTCCATTACACAAAATGACGTAATAGAACAATATATGAGACCAAAATAAGATACAACCCAGGATGAGTTTCACAAACAAGGGTTCCTTTACCTGAGAGCTCTCCATTAATTCCAGCCGCGTGGAGATCATTTACGAGGTCAGTCAATTTGCAGAGCTCATTGTCAGTGAATATGTCCTCATATAGCTTCAACCCCTTCACGACATTCACCTGCCAGTGCGGTCATCTGCTAGTCAGTAATAGCTACCTGATTTTTTTTTACCAGAATATACAGCATATCAACTCTTTGACTTCTATCTTACAGAGTGACATTAGATTGAGGAAATAACTCACCATATGCCCTTTGACCGACTCCTTTGCTGAGAAACCTTTAGTCAATTTGATCTGGGTACGACGTGCCTCACACTCATCATGATTAGAGCATATTTCCTCGTTTACTGAATTGAGCTGCGCTTCTTGTGAACCTGCAGTAAAAGCAGAGGGTAATCAAATCGTTAAAAAAATGCATTCGTTAATCAAATGAGTTCACTAGCAAAAATCTATGTTAATCTGATGGATAACTGATGAAAATAGCTTGTCAACTGATCCAAAAAACAGTTGGTTATATTGTACCGAAGTCAGCTAGCGTATAATTAACTAACTAGCATTTATCGAACTATGCCAAAATAGCTATCATACAGAAATGAGGCAAAATTTCTATCAAATCCGAGTCCACGAACATCGGATTTGCAATAAATCACTGATAAGCATGTATTGTACGCAATCCTTTTGAAAGAGAACAGAACAAGAGTGTTTTTTTACTGTCAATATCGTAAAGTATGCATAATCTTCTCTAGATACCGATTTAACTGTTAAGTACTGTGAATTAGGAGGTACATAAAAATTTGAATAAGCTTCAGATGATGCATTTGTGGAATGTACACCTTCAACACAATTTCTAAAACATAAAAATGGTGACATGGGGACTCTATTCCCAATAAGCCAATGCTTCCACCTGCCGCTCATAAGTGCTTTTAAAAAAAGCAAAAGCTATCCCTACTCACCGCGCACATCCAAATAGGCCGGCCACAATAACAAACAAATAAACAGTAAAGCTACACACAATACACCACTATAAGCATTGAGAATATCGGAATCTTAAACAGCTGATCCGGCTGTCCAAACATAATGATACCCCAGCCGGTTGGTAATTCGGCAGCACGATACACTACTCGAAACTTGTACGAATATAAGAAACGAAGTGTGCTAATCAACACACGTCGAATCTAGTTGGTATGTCCAAATAAAAAAAAAAAAAAAGGTACAAGTGGGTATATGTAGTATTACGTTACTATTTCATATCGTTTTGTGTGTTAATCAAAATTGAATTGGCAAATCATAAACGAAAATTAAAGAGTTTTAACAAAATACTCTGCTAATGTTCATTTTAACGAAAAAAGATAATTTTACTCTAAAAAGTCATTTCTAGTACTATTTACTTACAATACATTTTTGCCATTTTCATTAAAACTTAAAGTTTTCAAACATTTTTAAGTAGTTTTCTTGAAAATTAAAACGCTAAACCTAAACGCAATTCATTGCCAACTTAACCCCCGGCTTGACCCGAAACTTGGTATTGTCAACCGGGAGCGGGCCCACACCGAGCTGGGCCCCACATCATAATAACTAATTTTAATGTTGGGATGACCACCCAAACTTTTGTCAAAGAGCACCTACTAACCCAGATTGAACCAACAAACCAAACGCAACCCGTGACGTCAGCGGCTACGATCAGGTGCCGCCTACCCTTGAATTCAAACGGCACGCTTCTCGAGCGCCCAACTAACCCTCACACCGGTTGCATCCAAACTTTCTCGTTCACCACTCCACCTCGAAAATCGAAAATCCCCCGCTAAAACTTCGGAAAAGCCAGAAATTATTTTTTTTACCCTTTATTTAATTTCTTCAAATTTTAATTTTCTTTTATGGAAATTAAAAAAGGTATAATTAATAGTAAAGATATCGGCAAGCTGGAAAATTAGAAGTATCGCTAAACAGACTATTAAAAATCTGACTCTCCACCATCTTTAATTTTTACATAATTTTCGTGTTAATATTATAAAAAAATCTCACCTCAAGACGGTCTCCTTTGCGTTTTCGAAAGGTCAAAAACGCAACGTTGAATTCAAAGTAGAGAAAATGGAAAACAGGGTTTTCAATCTCCAATTAAGGGACATGGAAAACGAGGTTTTGAATTTTACCTATTTCCTAAAATAAGTCTTGAATCTCGGATCCGGCGGAAAAAAAAATATGTTTGCTCCTAAAATAATGGACAAAAAAAAGTAGTTTTCTTTATAATTAAAATAATATATCTTTTTGTAATCAGAAAAATGATCTAATAAAATTTTATTTTATTTTCTCGGAGACCAAACAGCAGAGGAAAAGCTCTTCAGATTCCAAACAAGTTTATTTCCTTTTTCTTTTTATTTTCTTTTTTTTTTCTCACTAACCAAACGGACCTAACGCTTCGTAAAACCAGAAAAATATAACTTTCACAGCTACAGCTACGTAGCTTACATCGGAATTTCAAACATAACTGAATCCCGATTAAAAATTTATCAAAAAATCGAATTCAATTCATATCAAATTTCAGAATTTGATATTAAAAATCCAACTGTGGAGGAAAGGAATCAGATTAGTTACCTGCATCAGTAATCTCGCTATGCGGCGACGCCTCCTCATCGGCTACCTCGTCGGCGGCGGCGCCAATTCCATTACTCTCCGCCACTTTCTCGTCACTTTCCTTCACTTCGTCCAAACACGATTTAACCTCCTCGCTCTTGGAATTTTCCTCTGTTCTCGAAACGTCGCCGTTCTCGACGCAGGCCTTCTGGTCCTCCATCTCCACCTTCTTCGACCCGACGTTTCGGAGCTCCACCATCACATCGGCAATGGAGTGGTACTTCTGCATCTGGAGCACCGGGATCCAATTCATCCTCCTTCGGTGTATCGCCGCGAAAACGGAGGCGTACTCGTCACGTCCTCCGCTGAGCTGAGTCAGGTGCCCACAAAGGCCGTCGATGATCGCGTTTGCCGCCGCAAACTCTCCTTTGTACCAACCAATAATGGCGTCCTTCGCCACCGCGTCTGATACCACCGTCACCGGAGCCGGCATCGGCATCATTGCGGGTCCCAGCACCGGGGCGGCTCCATCAGTCGGCGACACCGCTGGCCCAACCGCCATCGACATCTATGTCACCGTTAATCCCGAAATCAATTCCCTTCTCTTTTCTACCCACTCCGAACCGAATACCGGTATTTTTCCGGCGTTACTCTCTGAAACTCGGGAGATTTTGGGGAGGGAGAGGAAAGAGAGAAGAGAAGGAGGCGGAAGAAAATTTCACATGGAGGGGTTTGGGTGGGGACTCTATATATACTCCGGAGAAAGAGTGAGAGTGGCAATGTCTGTGTCGGTAGGGACCACCGGTTGACGTGGCAATTTCGAGGTGGGATACGTGGCACTATTTTGGGGGTTGTTGGCTAAAACGGGTGGAACGATTGTTGGGGCGCAGTTTGCCGACTGCAGAGGCGGGTATGGAGGGTAAGTAGAGGTAAAATTACGGACATACCCTTGAGGGGATTTTCACGTGCACCGGTGTACATATATAAGAAAATTGAGTTTTAACGAAACACTTCAGGTACTGTTCACTTTTAACGAAAAACATTTTTTTACCTTTACTTGACACTATTAACTATACTTTTAAAAATGTTTTTTCGTTAAAATTGAAATTTTTTTGGATTTTTCATTAGATAAATCCAAGACATCGATCGATTAGTTATTAATTTAACGACAATACTTGGATACTGCTTATTCAGTACCCAATTTACTCATGTGGCCCAATAAGATTGTAACATCTGTCCATTTAATACTTTCTCAGATCAATGTAACCAAACACAAACTTTCCCTTTAAACTTGTGACCAAACATAACCTTTCTTCTTCCTCCCTTCCTGCAAATTCGAAGTCCTTGATCGGATCCCATCCCAACTCCTCCTCCTCCTCCTCCTCTAACCTCCCTCCTCCGTCGAACTACCCATGTCCCCTCCAACCTATCTTCTCCCTCGTTGCCCTTCCTCTGCAAATCTGACCAAAGCAGCACCTGACTCTCGATTAAACATGATCGTCAATTAAATTTGGAAATTAAGTCACATAGGATAAGTCTAGAAAATACTAGGGCACTGAGATTTTCCGCATAGATAGGTTGATGGTGATAAGGTCATGTTCGATTTGGGCTTAATCGATGGAAACGTTGGACGAAGGAGTGTGTGTGCTTGACGGAGGAGAAATGGGCTGGAGCTGAGATATGTGGCGTTAGCAGGAAGGGAGGAAGAAGAAAGGTTATGTTTTGTCACAGGTTTAAAGGGAAAGTTTGTGTTTGGTTACATTGATTTGAGAAAGTTTAAATGGACAGATGTTACAATCTTATTGAGCCACATAATATGGTGAGTAAATTGGGTACTGAATAGGCAATACCCAAGTATAGTCCTTAATTTAATAATACTCGTCTTTATTGCGTTTGAGAAGTTTTAAATTCGATTTGAACTAATATATTTGTAGTATTTTGTTGTAATTCGTTTGATTACGATATCGTAATTTTATTATGGCACTTTTTATAGTTGTAAAACTCGCGTCAAAATTGGTAAGTTAACACTAGTCTAATGGTGATGATCAATACGATAACGAAAAGATTAAAAAAATAAAGAAAAACAAAAAAAGCAAACTAGGTTAGGGTTCGAAACCTCTAACAAAAACTCATTTGGAAAGGCCTTTAAAATGTCTGAAAACATTTTTGATGGAAATGTTTTTTAAACTCATCCTTAATAAAAATCAAAATGAATTTTGGAAGAACACTTCAAGTGTTGTTTGCAATAAGCACATATCTTGTGCTTCTTTTAAAAAAAAATATTTAAAATACTTTTGAAACTCAAAATCAATTTCATTAAAAACAATTTCAATTATTTTAAAAACATTTTCAATCAAGCCCATATATGATAAGTTGATGATGTCGCTTTGGCCACTTTGTCACATCCCGGCCCGAGCCCCCACCACAACCCGAGCTCAACTCTGCCGTAGCACAATATTGTCCGTTTTGGGCCCCGGCCACGCCCTCACGGTTTTGTTTCTGGGAACTCACACGAGAACTTCTCAGTGGGTCACCCATCATGGGATTGCTCTCGCGCGAACTCGCTTAACTTCGGAGTTCCTACGGAACCCGAAGCCAATGAGCTCCCAAAAGGCCTCGTGCTAGGTAGAGATGAGAATATACATATAAGGCTTACATGATACATACCCCTGGGCAATGTGGAATCTTACAATCCACCCCCCTTAGGGGCCCGACGTCCTCGTCGACACACTTCCAGCCAGGGATGGGCTCTGATACCAAATTGTCACATCCTAGCCCGAGCCCCCACCACAACCCAAGCTCAACTCCGTCGTAGCACGATATTGTCCGTTTTGGGCCCCGGCCACGCCCTCACGGTTTGTTTCTGGGAATTCACACGAGAACTTCCCAATGGGTCACCCATCATGGGATTGCTCTCGCGCGAACTCGCTTAACTTCGGAGTTTCTACGGAGCCAGTGAGCTCCCAAAAGGCCTCGTGCTAGGTAGAGATGGGCTTAACTTTGGAGTTCATACGGAACCCGAAGCCAGTGAACTCCCAAAAGGCCTCGTGCTAGGTAGAGATGGGAATATACATATAAGGCTTACAAGATCCATACCCCTGGGCAATGTGGGATCTTACAATCCACCCCCCTTAGGGACCCGATGTCCTCGTCGACACACTTTTGGCCAGGAATTGGCTCTAATACCAAATTGTCACATTCCGGCCTGAGCCCCCACCACAACCCGAGCTCAACTCCGCCGTAGCACGATATTGTCCGCTTTGGGCCCCAGCCACGCCCTCACGGATTTGTTTCTGGGAACTCACACGAGAACTTCCCAGTGGGTCACCCATCATGGGATTGCTCTCGCGTGAACTCGCTTAACTTTGGAGTTCCTACGAAACCCGAAGCCAGTGAGCTCCCAAAAGGTGTCGTGCTAGGTAGAGATGGGAATATACATATAAGGCTTACAGGATCCAGACCCCTGGGCAATGTGTGATCTTACACATTTACATTTCCAATTTTTCTGCACTTTCATCTACTATTTTTGTCATTAATTTTCCATAAACTTTAGAATTGTATTACTCATGAACCGTCTAATATTTTTAGAGAGCTACTAGACCCATCATATTGTCTTATTTTCCCACCTACGTTATAATCTCACCCACTTTAAAAAGTTAAAAAATTAAAATGCTATTTCTCCACATACTATTATTCCCAAAATAATCTTGAATATATACATACATATGAAATTATAAAATTGTCTCTTAAAAAATATAACAAATAATATATAAATGAAAACCACTAAGGTCTACAAATTCAAATGGAAACTCAACCTTATATTCTAACCAAGTTCATAATTACAGTTTTATCAAATTAAATATTGGGTGGATTTTTCAATAATCTCTTAACATGCATTGCAGAATGCGCGTATTAGTTTATGATTTAATTCAAAGAATCCAAAGCATATTATATTATTGATGTTTAACTGCCCTGATGCCGAATGTGAATTGTAGAGTCCCCATTGATATCGACACATTCAAAATCGTCAAATGTTCGGAGTGTTCTTCTATTCAATTTTTTTCTTTCTTTGCTGGATATCTCGTCCGTACAGAGCTTCTCTTTGTTTTTAGGAATTATTTAATTCAAATATCTAACATTGAATCTAATTGATATGATCTAACTAACGATCATAACGTTCCCTAAAATATATGCAAGTAATAATATTCAATCTAATCATATTTTTGAATCATATTTTTGATCAGATCATTTAATTCGTAAACTTTCCAAAAATAAAAGAATATTAACAGATTAACGGTCATTACCAATTAGCATACTGCATTCGTGTAACTATTAATAAGTTATTTCACCTAAAGGGCAGTTACACGATCTCTGTATGTATCAAAGTTTAAATGAATTGTACCAAGTAATTGATTTGCTCGATCGGTCAATTTTAATCATTAATTAAGTTATATGTATACTAATTTCTAAGAATTACATATATGTAACACTTTTAATCTATTTCGGCTTTGTATTAGCACACTATATGATACTAGTTAAATTTTCCAATGAAGATACGTTGATGAGATCATTTGTTCATAAAATACATCAAGGTTAGCTCAACTAGCATGCTGTAGTACTAAAGCTTTGATGAGATCATTCACAATGAAAATTTATTAACCTAATGTTAGTTTAATGGTCATATAACTATTGAGGTAACTACTAGTGAGTTTTGGTCTAAAGTGTTTAGTGAGTTTTTTTTTGTTTTAAGACTTTGTTTTGATGTACGAGCAATATTGAAGAATGGATGTTGGAACCAAATTCATGCACCATTGTAGTAGTGAAAGATCCGTGTAAGTCCAGTAACCTATATAAGAAAGCGAATAATTGTGATCGGACCAGTCTTGTGTACCGGTGTGGTACTGGCCAAAAGCTCTCCAACGGTTAAGTTAGTACATCAATTCTAAGACACAATCAGTGGGCAATAGAATAAGGAAAGACTATTCATTGTACTAGTGAATTCTGTTACCATAATTATGCCCTAGATGAGGGTATTTATACTAGTTGGGAGAGAGACCTTTTAGGATATGAAATCCGTATTAAACTAGGAGAATCCAAAATGATATCTAATATTAGATATTGTTTCCTCTTAGGAGTGTGATTCCTTGTGGCAATGTCAATTCCTAGATTGTAGGAATCTCCAATAATATAAGAAACTCGCCTGATCCTCATCGTATCAAGTTTTCATGGCTTGCAGAGCAAGAACGGTCGATTTCAACGAAATCGGCAGACTTTGCCAACCTTTTCGGATCACACAAGGAGCAACTCCATTCGATCGAAGTTGTTGATTCCAAGATCGGGCTTATGAGGTACAGGTTTTCTGATCCACCTTTGCTCGGCCTTGAAAAATTTTCATGGTCCCAAAAGGGAAAACCGAATTTATTAAGAGCTCGGATACAAGACTAAATACTCTTAACTAACTATATTTATTTAAACTTTAGAGAAAGAAAGGAAAAAAAAAACAAAAAAAAACAAAGATGTGTTGATGCATCTATCAAAAAAAACAAAACAAAACAAAATAGAAACACAAGTGGTGGTTTTGCCCATAATGCTATTTGACATCACTATAAGTAGGCATAAGCAAGGACTAAAAAATCGATAATATCGGCGAAATATCGCCGATATTATCGTTTTTTGGGACCGGCGATATTTTCAGGGTATTCCATTAATTATTGTAATAATATCGCGATATTATCGATAATATCGCAATATTAGCGATATTAGCGATATTATCGCGATAGAGAGACTGAGTCATCGCCGGATCCGTCGTCATCGTCGGCAATCCACGGCGTTGGTGGATCTGAATCATCTGAGAGCCTCGTGGGGTGTGTGTGTGTCTATGCATGAGGGAGAAGAAGGATCGAGAGAGAGAGAGACTGAGGACTGAGAGATCGTCCTCGTCGGAGGCCTGGCTCTGCTCGGTGTAGCCCTGGAGGTCTAGTGTGTGTGTCTGTCTGCTCTGGGAAGAGAGAGAGAGAGACTAAGGACTGAGGGATCGTCCTCGTCGGAGGCCTTGCTCTGCTCGTTGTAGCCTTGGAGGTCTAGTGTGTGTGTCTGTCTGCTCTGGGAAGATGAGTTGCAGAGAACAGATGGGGGGAGAACCGGAGAAGAAAGAAGGAGAGAATGAGGGTGTGTGTGTGCGTGTGTTGCGTGTGTGTGTGAGTGGTTTATGTCAAAACTCAAAACCTTGTGTGTGAGTGGTTTCGTCAAAACCGTGTCTGGGTGTGTGTGTTGCGTGCTTGTGTGGTGTTAGTAATGGAGTGGTTTCTGTCAAACTTGTGACAGAGAAAGCAAAGCAAGCAAGCCACAACAAAAAAAAGGTCCGAATCTAAGGGTCTGTGGATGTTGCGTGTGCGTGTGTGGATGTTGCAGTGATGTGTGTGCGTACGTGTGTGGTGAGTTGTCCGTTATGGCAAAACCGATGAAAAAATATGATTCATTTTCCTTGTATACCTGTTCAGTGAGGCCATGTTTAATTTAAAATCTCTTTCCTTGAATGTATTATACGGTTCAAGATGGACATAATTTAATTTATTATTTAAGAAGGTTCCAAAAACATAATTTAATTTATAATTTAAGAAGGTTACAAAAGTAGCAAGCTAGCTGGCCTATATAACATAATAAACATCACTAATTACCTAACTCAATAACTGAGGTATAGAAGATTGGATTGTAATGGATAAACTACTATTTTCGAGGTATTTCGAGGTATAAAATGTAAAATATTGTACTAATTCATTATATATAAATGATTTTGGTGTGTTTAAACTTCTTTCATTAATTACTATATATTTTCTACACTCACAATGCTTACCAGCTCGCTATATAATCAACTTAAATCAGTTAAATCCATCATGCAATGCATTTCCTTCCAATTTTTTGTGATAAACTAATAGATAATTGACTAAATAAACATCCTGCAAAGTTTCAATAAAAATTTCCAAGTTTTTCTTATAATTTCCGTGGTTTTTATTCAATTTTTATCAATATATATTATCGATATTTCCGTGTTTCTGAACTACCGATATTTCCGATATCATCGATATTTAATACGTTGGGCATAAGGCATAACAAATTTTACGACAAGACGACCCAGAAAATGCCATATATGTGGTGTAGGGCATCAGCCCCGTAATCGGCAAAGTTCGTCTTTGGGTGGTAGGTAGACAAAGAAGGAAAGTTGTGTGGGTCCGAGAGTGTAGGGCGGTGCCTTAAAGTTTTAGGGTTAGCAGTTTGTGCCTTCTTCCTTCTTGTGTCCACAGACTCCACTCTCCACCGAAGACATGGATGGATGGTCGATAGCTTCTCAACAGTTGCCGCTTTTCGCCATCATAAAAGACGAGAAATTTTTAGTTGTGACGAGAATATAAGTGGTATGTCACGTGTTTTAATAGGATTGGTGGTAAATTTTATTTTTTAAGTTATTAACTTATAGCATACATATCTCATTATTTGTATAGTGACACGTGATATACTATTCTCTCATAAAAGACAGTAGTGGACTGCCAAATTGGGCTGGTTTGGTATTAATGTGCTTTGAAAAATAACTGGTTCTGCTGTACTGTGAGAATAAGCTCATTTTTACTGTTTCACGTTTTTAGCTTTTTTTCACCCAAAACTGTGAAAAATAAGCCATTTTTAAGTATTTACAAACATCTTTTCGAGCTCTATTTTTTTTATACTCACTTTTTATAAAAACACCACAGTACTAAATTAGTACTAAGCCGGTTGGCTGGTTAAAACTAAACTGCTCATTAAAAAAGCCACTTGCAAAGCAATCGGATTATTGCTTTTTCCTTTTTGTATTATTTTAGTGCGAGAACCTTTCTTATTCTTCAAAAATGTCTGCTGTATTGCCCTAATTTTGCATGAAAACAAAATAAGCAGCTTCTTTCATAAGCTGATTGACGTTTACCTGTCAATCCACGTGAGTTTTGATCTTTATGTTTACAGAGAGATACCAAACTATAATGCACATAAAACATTCGATTGACATTACATTTACACGAGAACATATCCCATTTTTGTTTTAGTACGCAATGTAGATTTAATTTCAAACTTAATTATGTGGTCCTTAATTGATATTCTAATGTTATCATAATTGAAAAGTAGAATATACGATGCTAGGGATCAGGCACGGATGCAAAATTGAGCCGTGGGGGAGAGGAAGAGAGGACGGGATGATCATCCAAAGCCACTACCTGTTCATCCTCCTGGGATTTTCCATATATAAACTTCAGATAGTAGATATTAATCTATTCTATATTATTAAGAGAACGCACATTGTCAACTTTTTTGCTCGCTTTTTTCCAATTTTGCCTCTCACTTTTTAATACATAATGTTGAGATGAGGAGGGCAAAATAGTAATTTTGTACCTTTTGACAAAAAGACAATCATATCCCATTTTTTCCTCTTTTTTTTTTTTTTTTTTTTTGAGAACCCCATTTTTTCCTATTTTGCCTTTACTTTTGATACATAATATTTACATAAGGAGGGCAAAATAGTAATTTTGTATCAAAATATATATATAAGATAAAAATATGCATTTATTAAGAGAAATTGTCCCACCATCATTTTTTCATACAGGTAAGTGAAATCATGATTTTTTTTTTGGATTGTTTGAATGAACTGAAGCGGTTGAGCTTGAGAAGAATGTGGGAGGAGGTAAACGGTTGTTCACACACATACAGTGTGTGCTCTCTGCTAGTTATCTATTAAGTAAAATCGTATATAAATGAACGATACTAAAACACCTGAAATCATTTTTGCCACACAAATATCTTTGTTAAACTATTTGATAACAAAATTTTATTCTGTGTTTTATTTGAATATTTTTTCTCCAACATATAAAAAGTATAAGAACTCATTTGGAAGTGTTTTTAAAATGGCTAAAAACACTTTTGGTGAAAATGTTTTTAGAACCAATCTCTAATAAAAATGCAAGTGAATATTGAAAAAACACTTTAAGTGTTTCTGGAACCTAAAAACATTTACTTTGAAAGGGTTTCAGTCAATTTAAAAAAAAAAAGGAATTTTAACGAAACACTCATAGTATTGTTCACTTTTAACGAAAAACCACATTTTTACCATTACCTGACACTATTCACCATACCTTTAAAAAAGGCTTTTCGTTAAAAGGAAAGTTTTTTTGGAGTTTTCATTAGTTTTCCTAAAAAAAAATCCAAACGAATCCTATTATATATATATATATATATATATATATATATTTTTTTTTTTTTCTTTTTTTTTCTTTTTTTTTTTCTTCTACAGTCTAAGGTAACAAGAGCATTTTTAGTCGTGTCACCTGCGCACTTTAACATATTTGTATGTACTTTATTTGTTTTAAAAAAGGTTAGAGAATCCAACTTGGTTATAAATATCTATATATACCTGTCACTTTCCTTGACAGTATGGCAAATGAATAAAATTACGCTTTTAATCTTCCAATTAGGATACAAAGCTCTTGTTTCAAAAAGGAATGACAACGCCTTCGCCTCCTTTAAAGGGCTTTAACCTTTATTATATTCTGTCAATTGAGGGTAATTTATATAGTATGTGCAGTGGTGGACTCTAAGGGCACGGAGGCAGTTGATCTTTTGAATTCCAGTAAATTTTTATGGATAATTTGGGTGTAGTCTTTTGAAGTGTGGACATCATTTTGGCTAGATAATATTTCTAAAAATACATCTAAAGAAATCTTTGTGAACTTTACATGTCACTCTAAATAATTTTTTAGGATTCGCCACTAGATATATGTATAATATTATCGTGTTTATGTCAATGTTACATAAAAAAAAAGACAGTTATATTGTATTATTGACACAAAACTATATTAACAATGCATTTATGACATGTAAGTCTTTTTCGTAATAATGGCAGATAAAAATAACTCTACGTGGCCAAGTTTTGCAAGGAAGCCAAGCTTAAGCTTAAACTTTATGGTGGGGAAAAAAGCCGTGATTCCATTTTCCTTTTTAGCTCAAAATCGAAGGTGCACATGAGCCTTGAGAGGTCCATGTAAAAGGGATGTCCAAGAAAGTGTGCCATTTCGATGGAGACCCACAAACAGTGGCGGACCGAGGACTTCTTGTGAGGAAGGGCCTCACACAAGTATAGAAGAAGACCAAACGAATAGTGGTTATAAACTTACTAATGCAAAACATCATAATATATATATATCCAAATAATCATTATTATCCTCGACGAATTTCATATTTTGAAACCATTGCATGATGTCGTCTATACTACTGGAAGTATTATTAAACTCAATTGAGAGAATTACTAAAAATTTTGGAAACCCTAAAACTCAAGTAAGAGGTAGGATAGAATAGAAACAAATATTTTATTGAGAATAATAGATTTTCACAAACCTTATTGTTCTTTATTCAATAAATTTAGGATTTGGAATGGCTAAATATATAAAATTCAAGAAGACTAGGGGAATAGCTCTGCCAGTGTTTGAGTGAAAACGAGTATTTTTAAAATTAAAAGTGAATGATGGGTTTTAATTTAATGTCATTGATTTGTGATAAATGATCATTTGAAATATTATACTTAATTTTGGGATGGGATTTGGATGAAAAGATAGATAAATGATTGGATTTGTGCTAAGTGTTGAGAAGGGTTGCAAACTGAAAAGCAATAGATATAGGTGTAATACTAATCTTGTTTTTTCAAGTCAGGGTAGGTCTAGGACTACCCTAGTCCTCATGTGCCTCCGCCAGTGCCCACAAAAGCACTTTGTAGAAAAGTCAAATTTCAATTTCAACTTTCACGCAATTTGTTATCTTCAAAACCTCAGGTACCCACATGCATGTATTCCTCGAACATCAGTCTATATCAATATCATGCGTAAGACAAATGCTAAGGAACATCTCTTTGTAGGACTCTCACTCTCTGCAACCTTACAATTTCTCGACAATTTTTCTGTTAACGGTATAAAAATTAAATATATTATGCAAAAATACAAAATGATAAGCTCCATTTTTAAAAGAGATCCTTTAGTAGTTCTTCGTATATAATTTAGCATTTACTTAAGAGGGAATCAATTATTCTTGATGATCAATAAGGACAAAATTCTACATATCGATTTCGTATATGTACTTACGTCTTCACTATTCACGCCAACTTTTAGGGTTCCATTTGGGATGTGACATTTCAAGCATGAAAACTTTAGTTGCTTATTCTCCAATATATCCCAGAGTTTAGGTCAAACAGTTGGATGAAAATATTTATTGATAATATTATGTAAGTGGTTACTACATATATTCCACATTTTAAAATTAAAATTATGGCATTTAGTCGAAGATTGATCTTCTACCTATAATATGGATCTTACCCACAAAGGCGGATTCCTGAAATTATCTCAGAGGTGGGTTATAATTTCGTTTTTCCCAAATCCTCCCATTTATCAACTGGAGTCGTTTTGGGAGTTGCTTTGATGTAATTGGCTAACTTTTGCTTAGGTGAGATTGTCTTATTTTCGTTGAATGAGAACATCTTCAATGATGGGCTAAAAGTCAAATTACCCCCCAAACTCACTCCAACCCAAGGGAAAATTTTGGGCTAAATGCTAAACCAAGGCCAAATTCCTCCTAGAATTTAGCCCAGAAATCGTTGTGGGCTCCACCAAATTGAGTGAAAATATTTATCGGAATTTAAATTTTTTTAGATTAAAATGTTCATAAAATTAATTTACGATAGTCTACATATTTTTTTTTTAAATTTAATTTAAGAAAAAAATAGCCTAAGTTTATTCTTTAATAATCTCGGACTAAAATTTTAGGCTAGAACGGTTGGAGCAGAAAAACTGTTTTTGAGCTAAAAGCTAAATTTTCCGGGTTAAAATGTTTGACTTTTATGCCAACCATTGAAGATGATCTGAGACGAGTTTCCTGTAAATTAGCAATTTTGTTTTTCATAAGCGCAGTTGTATGGTCCGCCGGCCCTCTCTTTCTCGAGACTCCTAGGACACCATGAATATATATAAAAGAATCTTTGCATTCATCAAAAAAATGAGACCACCCCTTTACTTCGAACGTGCTTGAGCTTGTGACAAGTACTACTTTTTGTTAAATTTGGGTAGTGGTGGAGGAAGATGTACACAACTCACACATAAGTAACGTGGACCATTTAAACTTGTAGCAGAAGTGGTTGCATTTTTTACCATTTATTGTGAAAAACGCAATTAAAACGGTCGAACATGTCATGTGGTTTGTTCACGGCCGTGAGGTTTGGAAGAAAGAAAGTTAAAGAAGAAATCGATTCCTTTTCGTGATCTGTAAAATCTCTATCATATAAGGTGCTCGAAAGAAAAAGTATTAGTTGATAATCTTAGGCTTTCTATCTTCTTTGTTCTATTATATTCCTTTTTTTTCCTTTCATGCCAGTATAGGTGGATTATAGAAATATTTTGTTAATTTATGATTTTAGTTTGTTTGTACACGTGAACCAAAGAATTATAGATACTTCGGTTGGGAGATGCGATTATGAGACAAAAGTTCAGGAGAAAAATGGTAGAGGAAGACATAGGAAGACTTGGAAAGATACTCTAAGAAAAGACATGGAGTACTTGGAGCTAACGGAAGACTTGATACAAAACTGAGCATAATGACATTCTAAGATTCATACTGGTGACTCCACTTGGTGGGATAAGATATAAGGCATTGTTGTTGTTGTTGCATGATTTTAGTTTGTTTAATATTTATTATTGCAAATGACGCTTTACTGCAACAATAAAAAACAATCATACTTATATACTCTGGTGCGAATACGATCTTCATTGATTTTCCTTCTTCCTAGCTATTTAACCCAAGCTCTACTCAAAATATTATTTATTATAGATTATATATATGCATGATTCTCATTGCCAACCTCAAAGTTGATATCCGGTTCTTTTATTTTTATCTTTTTATCGTAATAGCATCTTCAAACTAAGGATCTGTTGAGGACAGATGTATAGCATCCCTCTCCAAATTAATAATGCTGTGCAAATGATGTGCTATTTGTTTCAGAAGTATATAACCGATATATGTACCGATACATTCTCGAATACATATTCAAAAGTGTCATGTGTATCCAAATAATTTTATCATTTATTAATACCAAAGCTGTGTTGTGTTTTCACCATATGCGTGCCGATGTAGTATGATATTGACATAGTCGCGATTGGAATTGTCGGTTAATTTGTGGATATATGAAATTCCCTATTGGACTGGTTCGCCATCTCTATCTCCCAATCCCTCTCAGGGTCGTTCCAGAAATTAAGATTTTGTGGACAGGAATGCAAAGTAGTAGTAGGCCATTTGGCTGCATGCAAACCTGAAATTTCCTTTTTCGAGAGACTTGTTTCATGATGTACTTTTTCACGTGTTATAATATGTTTTACGTGTTAAGATTTGTCACATGAGTAGACGATATAGTTAATATGTATCGTTTTAAATATATTGATAAAAAAAAACAAATACATGTGTTTCAAATTGAGTGAATTTGTACATCACGTGGCAGTTTTACATTTCTAAATCTAACAAGTGAGAAATTAATCTTAATATATACAGCTACCATATGGTTATGAAGCCTCACAGATTCAGTACGTACTTTTCTGCAACCTCGTGATACTTCACAATCAAAATGTATTATTTTTTATGTTTTGAAAAAATATATATATGTATTTTCATTAACGGTCTATCAAGTAGACATATTTTGTTAAAATAGTTAAAGCAATGTGCTCTCTTTTATAGATTCGCTTAACTTTTTACGTGGTTTAGATAATTGAGTAAATTGTAGCTATGGTCCCTGAACTTTTACTCAATTGGAGTAATGGTCTCTCAACTAAAAATTCATTACCATTGGTCTCCCAACTCATCAAAACGTGCAAGTATGGTCCCTCAACTAAAAATTCATTACCATTGGTCCCTCAACTTTAATTCAAGTGGAGAAATGGTTCCTTAACTTTAATCCAATTGTAGCAATGGTCTTTCCAACATAACTCGTTTTGACAAAAAATTTGATGTAGTTGACGAAAAAGATCATAATTACACACTTTAATGAGTTGAGGGACCCTAATTATATAAATGGTTATTCCAACATAACTTATTTTGACAAAATTTTGACTAAATTGATGAAAATGACTATAGCTACATCTTTTGATAAGTTGAGGGACCAATGGTAATGGATTTTTAGTTGATGGACCATTGCTCCAATTTGATTAAAGTTGAGGGACCATTGCTACAATTTACTCTTAGATAATTTCAGTATAAATATCGATTGTATACAAAAAAAGAGAAGGTCTGATTTCTTCCCTAGACTTTTATTTTAGCCTATAACCACCTAAACTTTTATAATTGGTCAATTTCTCCTTGAACTTTAATTTTGTCGATTACCTCTGGACTTTAGTTTCCTTGCTAAACTCTAAATTCAAACAAAAAGTGTACGGAGTGAACTAACGGAAGAGAAGAAGGAAAAAAAAACAATATAAAGCTCAGGGGTAAAATTGACCAATTATAAAACTCCAAGGGGGAATCGGCTAAAATTAAAATTCCGAGGGAAAAGTGGCCAATTACAAAAATTTAGAGAAATAATTGACTAAAATTAAAATTCATGAGAAAATTAACAGCTCTTTATTAGTTTATTAGTTTAGAAAAAAAATCGACAAATACCTATAAAAAAAAAAAAGGTCCACCAAAATATCAGATTGGCTCTTACTAAAACATACAATATGTGAGTGTGCAGGGGCGGATCTATTAAGGGACCAAGGAGATCCTAAGACCACCCAAAAGTCCAAATAGTTGGCTGTGAAAACCACTTAGAACCACCTAAATCTGGGCATTTGGTGGTAGCGGCCATGGGGAAAGAAAACCAGAAAGGGCAGCCTGAGGAGGAAGAAGAAGAAAAACAGCTTTTTTCAACTTTTAACGCTCGACAATACGGCATCGTTTCATCCTTCATTTAATAAGTATTTGCTTTATGGCCGTTTGTTTTTGGGCCAAGGCATTTTCTAGCTTTTAGAAAATTAAAACATGTCACTTTATTTTACGTCTTTGCTTTTTTTTTTTTTTGGTTGAAATTATATCCTTTTGTTCTCTACCGCTTCTTCATTCTTCCTTTCTTTTTCTGATCTATTTTTTAAGAGAATTTTAACGAAAATCTCTTGGTACTATTTATTTTAACAAAAAATCACATTTTTACATTAAAAAGTCAATCCTAGTACTATTCATTTTACCATTTATTTTGTACTTATCGTTAAAACTCAAAAGTTTTCAAACCATTTTCATTAGTTTTCCTTTTTTTTTTAATTGCTATAAATTTCATCTTGTTTGTGTGTGTATGTTCTTCTCTTTGTTTTATTCATTTTTTATTATTTTCATTTGTTTGCATCGTTTTCGAATTACAAAAGACAATTTCTATGCTTATTTTACGATAAAAGAAGAAAGAAAGTTTGAATCCGGGATGCCGTGGTTAAATAGGAAAACTCTAACCACCAGGACAATGCATCACTTGCATTGTTTGCTTCGTTTTAAACCAATCATAAAATCTGAAAATAAAAACATTTAGGTATAAAATGATGAAACTAAAACCTTGTGGTTCATTTTGGAAATGATCCCAAGCTGTAGTATGAAGCGTGTAAATGAAAAGTTAGTAGTTCATCATTTAATTTTTCAAGGTTTTTAGTCTAATTTTTTTCAGAGCTTCTAAATTGGGACCACCTGATGTTAAAATCATAGATTCGCCACTGCGCATGTGCATGTGTTTGGGTATGCATGTGGGCATTTTTAAACGTGTATGATTTGGTGGTTTGTCACAAATTGAATTGTCAAATCGATTTTCATCAAAATATCATAGAGTGTAATTTATATGCAAGCAAAGCAAAAGCCCGCATGCTTGAGCATGTTACATGCAACATCGATTCTTATTGTTCATTTGGACGGCTGTGGACCTCTGCCGATTATATATGAATTAAAAAACAAAACAATATAATAAGTTCTTAAACGTGCTTACAAATAATTAAAAACTACATAAACATGCTTTATGTTATATATTCCCTCGCTATTCACAAGCAGCTAGTCGTTAAAAAAAAAAAAAAAACTAATGAAAAGTCCAAAAAAACTTCCCTTTTAACGAAAAACCATTTTTAAAGGTATAGTGAATAGTGTCAGGTAAAGATAAAAATGTGATTTTTCGTTAAAAGTGAACAGTACCGGGAGTGTTTTGTTAAAACTCCCTTAAAAAAATTGAATTAATCTAATAATTTAAAACTACATTAACAACTAACACAAGGTAAGCTCAGTGTAGGGGACGAATTTCCTCGCCCATATTTCCACAAGAGATGTCGTGGGTTCGATTTTTGACGCGTATGAATCACACGATGTTAGCCACAAGAGACTAAAAATGCATCTGCGAGTCTTTTCGACATTCGAAATAGTGGATTATCATGACGAAACCACTAACTAGCCCATTTTCTAAATTAAAAAAAATAAAAACTACATTAACATTTGCTTTTTCGGCACTACTAAATTTGATTTATGTACAACTTACTAAGCAGAAAAGAACAAATAAATATAATTTTGTTTAATTTTGGATACATATGTGTGCTAGAGTAATTAAGTATGTCCTATGTACATAATAGATATATATTAACCTCAGATTATTATTGTTTCTCAATCCAAATTCCAATGCTGCTAACATCTTACTATATCTTCAGGTACATCTTACGTTCACAAAACCTTAAGCATTTCCAATTAACCAATACATATATTTATTTTGTACATTGAGACCCACTAATGAGGTTTTATAATCAGCAATCTGCTTGTTCATTATTAAAAAGAAATGGTAATTTACTAGTGACCATCTATTTAAACTATATTTTGTAAATTATATAACGTGATTGTTGATGATTGAATTATTACTTAAGTGTTGCCTAACGTGCTTATCTTCAGATGCCAAAATAAACACTCTTAATACTTGAATTACAAACCCTTTATATCTAGTCCGCTTTTATTTGAACTTTTTGTTTTATAATAAATTGAGATTTAGTTTTTGTTCTTTGACAAACAATAAGTAATTATACTGAATTTATCTAAACTTGAATTTAAATATGGGTGCAAATAGTGAAGTACACCGCACTGACAAACTTGACTCTGCACCGGTATGCGTAAATTTAGCTTTAATTAACTATTTTTTTTTGACAATTGATGGCATTAAATGTAGGGGAGGAGGGACTACAACCATTTCTATGGGGAGACCACTGAGACTCGAACTTGGATGAGGTGGGAAAACCCTTGCAACTAGTGCCACCGCAACTAGGGCCCTTGCCTCTTTAATTAACTATTATTTTAGATAATTTGATTCAATTTTAATTTAGATAATTCGTGACATTATTAATTCACATACGCATGTTTGACTTGGCTCAGCAGGTGAGGGAACGCTTTAGAGGAAACACAAAAGCCATGCACATCAAGTATTTGCCCAAAGAATTATAGTTAATTAATCAATATATTTATTTATGAGCACCTGGATTGGATGAAGTTTTCATTTGAAGCAAACAAATGCCTTTTCCCCCTTTCCACAGGGCAATACCTTAGTCCCATTCAAGTTAGACCAAATTGTCCATCATCATTACATTAAACATAATCAAAAAGTGGTTTTTTTAAAAGAAAAAACCGATAATATATCCAGTGATATTCATCTTCACTTGTAAGTTAGAAATTTTATAGTCTATTCTCGCCAAATGCAAACTTGAACCACATTATTACTCGTCTATTGTAAAGCTTAACTAACTCTCTCACTCATATAGTGTAACATAATATTGGCCGTTCAGAAAACAAGAGAGAAAACTTGTTTTGAGACATAGAGAATAAGGCGAACTAGACTACAAGCCCTAGACTGCAGACGACAAATCAATCTACTCTTTCCCCCACTAGAACAATTGAAAAGAAAACACCCCCGATAGAACGGCACTCCCGTTTGTTAAAGGAAGATAGGGGGAATGGGATCGTATGACCCCAATAAAGTCAATTGGCTACCCCTATAATCTTATATGTTAGGCTTGACCCAAAGAAGGCATGAAAAGACAAGGGATGGAAGGCCATATTCGTTTTATATGTTTTTATAAACAGTTAGGGTATGTGTTATATATATGTTTTTTTAGCTAAAATGATTTTTGAGATTAAAATAACTCTTTATTTTGATTAAAGTTGAGGGACCATTGCTACAATTTACTCTTAGATAATTTCAGTATAAATATCGATTGTATACAAAAAAAGAGAAGGTCTGATTTCTTCCCTAGACTTTTATTTTAGCCTATAACCACCTAAACTTTTATAATTGGTCAATTTCTCCTTGAACTTTAATTTTGTCGATTACCTTTGGACTTTAGTTTCCTTGCTAAACTCTAAATTCAAACAAAAAGTGTACGGAGTGAACTAACGGAAGAGAAGAAGGAAAAAAAAAATATAAAGCTCAGGGGTAAAATTGACCGATTATAAAACTCCATGGGGAAATCGGCTAAAATTAAAATTCCGAGGGAAAAGTGGCCAATTACAAAAATTTAGAGAAATAATTGACTAAAATTAAAATTCATGAGAAAATTAACAGCTCTTTATTAGTTTATTAGTTTAGAAAAAAAAATCGACAAATACCTATATAAAAAAAAAAGGTCCACCAAAATATCAGATTGGCTCTTACTAAAACATACAATATGTGCGTGTGCAGGGGCGGATCTATTAAGGGACCAAGGAGATCCTAAGACCACCCAAAAGTCCAAATAGTTGGCTGTGAAAACCACTTAGGACCACCTAAATCTGGGCATTTGGTGGTAGCGGCCATGGGGAAAGAAAACCAGAAAGGGCAGCCTGAGAAGGAAGAAGAAGAAAAACAGCTTTTTTCAACTTTTAACGCTCGACAATACGGCATCGTTTCATCCTTCATTTAATAAGTATTTGCTTTATGGCCGTTTGTTTTTGGGCCAAGGCATTTTCTAGCTTTTAGAAAATTACGACATGTCACTTTATTTTACGTCTTTGCTTTTTTTTTTTTGGTTGAAATTATATCCTTTTGTTCTCTACCGCTTCTTCATTCTTCCTTTCTTTTTCTGATCTATTTTTTAAGAGAATTTTAACGAAAATCTCTCGGTACTATTTATTTTAACAAAAAATCACATTTTTACATTAAAAAGTCAATCCTAGTACTATTCATTTTACCATTTATTTTGTACTTATCGTTAAAACTCAAAAGTTTTCAAACCATTTTCATTAGTTTTCCTATTTTTTTTAATTGCTATAAATTTCATCTTGTTTGTGTGTGTATGTTCTTCTCTTTGTTTTATTCATTTTTTATTATTTTCATTTGTTTGCATCGTTTTCTAATTACAGAAGACAATTTCTATGCTTATTTTACGATAAAAGAAGAAAGAAAGTTTGAATCCGGGATGCCGTGGTTAAATAGGAAAACTCTAACCATCAGGACAATGCATCACTTGCATTGTTTGCTTCGTTTTAAACCAATCATAAAATCTGAAAATAAAAACATTTAGGTATAAAATGATGAAACTAAAACCTTGTGGTTCATTTTGGAAATGATCCCAAGCTGTAGTATGAAGCGTGTAAATGAAAAGTTAGTAGTTCATCATTTAATTTTTCAAGGTTTTTAGTCTAATTTTTTTCAGAGCTTCTAAATTGGGACCACCTGATGTTAAAATCATAGATTCGCCACTACGCGTGTGCATGTGTTTGGGTATGCATGTGGGCATTTTTAAACGTGTATGATTTGGTGGTTTGTCACAAATTGAATTGTCAAATCGATTTTCATCAAAATATCATAGAGTGTAATTTATATGCAAGCAAAGCAAAAGCCCGCATGCTTGAGGATGTTACATGCAACATTGATTCTTGTTGTTCATTTGGACGGCTGTGGACCTCTGCCGATTATATATGAATTAAAAAACAAAACAATATAATAAGTTCTTAAACGTGCTTACAAATAATTAAAAACTACATATGCTTTATGTTATATATTCCCTCGCTATTCACAAGCAGCTAGTCGTTAAAAAAAAAAAAAACTAATGAAAAGTCCAAAAAAACTTCACTTTTAACGAAAAATCATTTTTAAAGGTATAGTGAATAGTGTCAGGTAAAGGTAAAAATTTTATTTTTCGTTAAAATTGAACAGTACCAGGAGTGTTTTGTTAAAACTCCCTTAAAAAAATTGAATTAATCTAATAATTTAAAACTACATTAACAACTAACACCAGGTAAGCTCAGTGTTGGCGACGAATTTCCTCGCCCATATTTCCACAAGAGATGTCGTGGGTTTGATTTTTGACGCGTGTGAATCACACGATGTTAGCCACAAGCAGTGGCGAAGCCAGGATTTGTCGAGGGGAGGGGCGAAATTCAAAAGAGTGCAAGGTTTCAATCGAAGCGGTTTCTTTTACATTGGACAGTACAAAGTTTTGAGTCAATATTCATAACAGAAAACAGTCTCTTCACCAAAGCGGTTGTAAGCGGTAATATCAAAGCCATGTAAGAAGCTTAAATTGGTTAGGATTAGATTCTAAAAAAAACGTTAAGCGTTAGTCAGGCAGTGGACTGGGACCTAGATGGATTTAAATATATTTCTTTTATCGTAAAATAAGTATTAAACAATATTTACATTATTTTTTAAAAATTAGTATAATATTTATAGATAATGTGATAATTTAAGATAAATACGCTAGAGGTCTTAAAAAGAGGAAAAAAATACATACAAGAATAAAAGAGAAATGGATTACCAAACCACAAAAAAAAAAAGGAGTCCAAATCTTCTGCACCTAAAAGAAACTGTGCCTTTTCTGTGGCATTTCTAAAAAGTCGACATATGTCCACCCACTCACACACTTTAACTGAGTTAACTCTCCGTTATCTCCTAAATTTAGAAGAAAAAAACAAAAAAACAAAAAAACAAAGACCAGCATCTGAATCCTCATCGGCGAGTCGCCCACAACTTTCAATATTTGATTGACTTCACTTCCCAAATCTCTCTCTGCAAAGAGTTCCTCAAAAACCCAAAAGATCTCTAACCCACTCTTTCTCTCACCTTCAAATCAGAGAAACCGCACATCAACCCAAAGCTCCAAGTTGAAGAAATTGACTCACTGAGCTCCAAAATCCTTGAGAAGCCCCAACAGTTCCGTCACAAAAGTTTATGGAGCCGACCCAGAAGCACGGGTTCGTTCAGATCGTATATGCAGGACGAAAGATCGATTTTTGGTCCTAGGAAAACCCGATCGAGGCAACTGTCGCGTCGTAGACGACAGATTTTACAGTTCCGTCACAAAAAATTGCCTATCTGCTGCTGCTGCGCGCAGCAGAGCAGATCACCCAACAACACAAACAGAGGATGAACCAGTGGGTTTTCCGACGAGGAGGGGAGTGGCGTACCCAGCTCTGCAGTGGTGTTTCCCAGCGAGGGGAGTGGCGGCCGCCACTCCTCGCCCTCACGTGGCTTCACCACTGGCCACAAGAGATGTCGTGGGTTTGATTTTTGACGCGTGTGAATCACACAATGTTAGCCACAAGAGACTAAAAATGCATCTGCGAGTCTTTTCGACATTCGAAATAGTGGATTATCATGACGAAACCACTAACTAGCCCATTTTCTAAATTAAAAAAAATAAAAACTACATTAACATTTGCTTTTTCGGCACTACTAAATTTGATTTATGTACAACTTACTAAGCAGAAAAGAACAAATAAATATAATTTTGTTTAATTTTGGATACATATGTGTGCTAGAGTAATTAAGTATGTACTATGTACATAATAGATATATATTAACCTCAGATTATTATTGTTTCTCAATCCAAATTCCAATGCTGCTAACATCTTACTATATCTTCAGGTACATCTTAAGTTCACAAAACCTTAAGCATTTCCAATTAACCAATACATATATTTATTTTGTACATTGAGACCCACTAATGAGGTTTTATAATCAGCAATCTGCTTGTTCATTATTAAAAAGAAATGGTAATATACTAGTGACCATCTATTTAAACTATATTTTGTAAATTATATAACGTGATTGTTGATGATTGAATTATTACTTAAGTGTTGCCTAACGTGCTTATTTTCTACCTAGCATATACCTTTTCTTTTTCTTGTACAAGCAATAGAGAAGGGTGATCGATACTTCAGGTGACAAAATAAACACTCTTAATACTTGAATTACAAACCCTTTATATCTAGCTCCACTTTTATTTGAACTTTTTGTTTTATAATAAATTGAGATTTAGTTTTTTCTTTGACAAACAATAAGTAATTATACTGAATTTATCTAAACTTGAATTTAAATATGGGTGCAAATAGTGAAGTACACTGCACTGACAAACTTGACTCTGCACCGGTATGCGTAAATTTAGCTTTAATTAACTATTATTTTAGATAATTTAATTCAATTTTAATTTAGATAATTCGTGACATTATTAATTCACATACGCATGTTTGACTTGGCTCAGCAGGTGAGGGAACGCTTTAGAGGAAACACAAAAGCCATGCACATCAAGTATTTGCCCAAAGAATTATAGTTAATTAATCAATATATTTATTTATGAGCACCTGGATTGGATGAAGTTTTCATTTGAAGCAAACAAATGCCTTTTCCCCCTTTCCACGGGCAATACCTTATTCCCATTCAAGTTAGACCAAATTGTCCATCATCATTACATTAAACATAATCAAAAAACGGTTTTTTTAAAAGAAAAAACCGATAATATATCCAGTGATATTCATCTTCACTTGTAAGTTAGAAATTTTATAGTCTATTCTCGCCAAATGCGAACTTGAACCACATTATTACTCGTCTATTGTAAAGCTTAACTAACTCTCTCACTCATATAGTGTAACATAATATTGGCCGTTCAGAAAACAAGAGAGAAAACTTGTTTTGGGACAGAGAATAAGGCGAACTAGACTACAAGCCCTAGACTGCAGACGACAAAGCAATCTACTCTTTCCCCCACTAGAACAATTGAAAAGAAAACACCCCCGATAGAACGGCACTCCCGTTTGTTAAAGGAAGGTAGGGGGAATGGGATCGTATGACCCCAATAAAGTCAATTGGCTACCCCTATAATCTTATATGTTAGGCTTGACCCAAAGAAGGCATGAAAAGACAAGGGATGGAAGGCCATATTCGTTTTATATGTTTTTATAAACAGTTAGGGTATGTGTTATATATATGTTTTTTTAGCTAAAATGATTTTTGAGATTAAAATAACTCTTTATTTTGGTCTTTAAGATTATAAATTGATAGAACTGATCATGAGTTTGTCCATAATCAATCGTATTGGCATTTTCGAGAAAAATCTCTGTTAAATAAAGATCAAAATAACAAAAATACACTCAATTTAATAAACAATGTATCAAAATGATTTGACAAAAATTGAGAGTAAGGTTGTCTCATTTTTCTTATTTAGCAGAGATTTTTTCACGGAATAATCAAAATAATTGACGTCGGACAAATTTAAGAACAAAAATTAATAATTTCGAGGACCATTTTAACTAAAAATCTTTATATATATGTGAGAACCAACAGCATTTGCTTAGAATACGTTGGCCTTGGATTTATATAAGAAGCTGAATATGAGACCTCAGTTGATAATACTAATTGTCCTTAAAAATTCTGATTCCGCCTGAGATAGAAGATGTATAAATAAATAAATGAGATTTTTTTTTAATTTTTTAAATCCTTTTAGAAGAAATGATAGTTGTTTTATTCATAACGTTAAGAAAACTTACAGTTTTCAAGAAGAACATTCTGATGTATAATTATGGGGCCTCATTGAACCAACAATAAGGCTAACTTGAACATTCTCTGCTCCGCCATATTGACAGATAAATGAAATTATAATATCATACGACTGTATAATTGACAATTAAGAAAATAAATCCAATTGTATTATAGTGTGGGAGTTTTCAATATTTAAGAGAAATATGGCATATGGAATATGTACACCATTATGCGCATGCCAGTGAGCCTGAGACTAAAAGAACTTTCGAAGAAGCTTCTTTCGCAAGGCTGCTTAGCTAGCTGCATAATGCACAGCAGTCAACGAAATAATTCAAAATTTGGAAAGCAAAAAAGAGAAATTTATAAGTAGAAAAATCAAATTCAGAGAAGAAAAAGAATACAGTCAAATTGATTAATTGGTGAGTCGAATTTAGTTGGTGAAGGTGTCATCCAAGATTGAACAAATGTAATGGAACTAAGAAGAATGTATGGTCTATGCCGTCACGAAAGGGATTCAAAGCATGACAATTGACAACCTATTTTCATTGCCTGTTTTAACCGTAATACCGTCGCATAACTAAGTTATGAGAATAGACGTTTGAACTTTAGACGCAGTGAGTTTAAGGGATCTTAATCGCTAGAGCAATTCATCACTTACATAACACATGTTTTATTCATAGTATTATGTCCCAACAGATAAACTTATCAACTGCATGCAATATGATGTGATGTCTTTTTATTTTTTTTTAATTTGTTCAATACAAATATCAAAAATATATATAACTATAATAAAAATATAAAGAGTATGCAGAAATCACTTATCGTAAATTTTGCTAGAGTGAACAGACAATGGCAGCTCCATAGTAACCATCAGTGTATAAAATTCGACCTTCCCCACTGGACCCTACCCCTTATTATCTTACTACTTGTATATTTGACACGCAGTGTACCATTTCGTGTTTTCAACGCACTGAAAAATTTCTCTTTCTTTAAAGAAGACCATGGAAGCTTCTTAGTGCACTATACAACAAGATGGGGTCCACTATTTTATTATGATTTATGAAGCAACAAACAGAGTGGGCCAAATAGAAAAATCTGATCATGTCCTCGTAAATCATTGTTAAAAGCCCATAAGAGCCTGCCCAAATGACATTTTAGTGTTGGAATGTCCAGTCGGTCGGTTGGTTGGTTTGGTCATATTAACATATTATTCATCTCCATACTGCCAAACATATATAAGTTCAGATATAATAATCGGTAAAAAGCTAACTGGTTAATAAGTTAACACGACATTAATCGATCATTTAAATTACTACACAACATCGTCTCTAAAATACATATCGTCTCATTGACTAATTTTAAAGGAAACACTCTCGCTCAAGCGCTAACTAGTTAATAAGACACTAACCCCTCGTTTGAACTACTACACAACATCGTCTCATTAACTAAAATACACACAATCTCATTGACTAATTTTATAAGAAACATTATCGTTCTAGCGCTAACCAGTTAATAAGTTAATACGACGCTAATCAGTTAATAAGTTAATACGACGCTAACCACTTGTTTGAACTACTACAAATCGTCGTCTCATTGACTAAAATATTGACTAATTTTATACAAAACACTCTCGCTCAAATGCTAACCAGTTAATAAGTTAATACGACACTAATCACTCGGCTGAACTACTACACAACATCGTCTCATTGACTTAAAATTCACATCGTTTCATTAACTAATTTTACAAGAAACACTCCTGACTCTAGCGCTAACTAGTTAATAAGTTAAACCACACTAACCAATTGTTTGAACTACTACACAACATCGTCTCATTGACTAATTCCATAGGAAACACTTGTACTCGTAAACATTCTTAGTTAGAAACAATCCCAAACAGGCCAATAAGTCATTCCGGTGAATAACTACATATGAAAGTTCTTGTCAACATAATATAAATGCAAACATAGCTTGTTTTCGCTTCATTCATTACGGAACGACCTTCTTTTACGAAGCACTTCAAGATTCCGTTTAGGTTCTTCTGTTGCTAAACAAAATCGAAAAAACATAATCTGCCAATCCATGGATTGTGACCTCCATTATCTTCCAGTGACTTAGAATTGGCACTAATCAAGCACATAGATCCGAGAGGCAATGTCTTGGACCAACCAATCGAATCCTTCAAGCAGTCCCTCACCGGTGAATGCACTGCAGCCGACAATTTGCCAATGCCGAGTTTTATCCATGGCCTCCAAGTTCAAAACCTTAGCAATTTCTTCCGGAGTAAGGGCACCTTTTATGTCCTGCTTATTTGCTAGTATCAACAAGGATGATCCAGAAAGCCTCTCCTCCTTCAAAAGATTGTCCAGTTCCGCTTTGCAATCTTCTAACCTTCTAAGATCCGAACTGTCAACTACCCATACCAGACCATCAGTTTGCTCGAAATAGTTTCTCCAGTACGATCTTATTGTTTTCTGGCCGCCGACATCCCATATGTTGAGGGTATACTTTTGGTAAATGATGGTCTTGATGTTGAAACCGAGTGTGGGACTGACAACGCTGGTGTCCTCTCCATTAATTCTCAGCACAATGGTAGTCTTGCCAGAATTGTCAAGCCCGACCATGAGTATACGTATTTCTTTCTCCTTCCTTTTAATTTTTCGGATAATGCTGAGAAGCCCCATTTGCTCACACACAAAATCAGATTGAGCTTCTCCAAATAGACTTCAAGGTTCGATGCAAAAACCAAACGAGAAATTTTTCTCACAGCTGAAACTTCAATGAGGCTTTCAAATCCTGAGCTGTTAAATTAGAGAAAATTAAATTGACAAAGGCACATTGGCAGTTCAAGCTTTACGTGCTGAGAATTAGGAGGATAATAAAACTTACTTTAGTCGTCTGTCGTTGATGGTACGCAGTGGTTGCCGGCTCAATCCTGGTAGGAACAGGTGAAGTATGAAGTGATTAGGGCCTGGCGCACATGATTATTCTGTTTTACCGAAGAATGCACAAATATGAAATTTTCCTTATACAACAAGAAAACTCTAGGAACTTCCTACTGTATATTTACCGCGAAGCACACTTGTGCTGAAAATATTTCATGAGGACTGATGAACATAGTATTTAGGACAGCACAATCACGTGCTCATGATCAGATTCAGTTAGCTAAGAAAAGCCTAAAATGCCAAAACTAAAAAACATGTAGTTACCATGGCGACGAGGCCTACCAAGTAAACATCATGCAGATAAACACTTACACACATGCTCACAGGAACACGAGACGAGATGCATATATACTGGATTAGTAACAAAACTCAGTTTGAAATTCAAAAAGACTTAAGGGAGAAAACAAGACGCTGAAGCAAACATCGGCTACAACGTAATCTTTTCAGCTGTAAAGGTTAAGCTGGT
The DNA here is from genome assembly GCA_036320875.1 of Cotoneaster glaucophyllus. NCBI lineage: Eukaryota > Viridiplantae > Streptophyta > Magnoliopsida > Rosales > Rosaceae > Cotoneaster > Cotoneaster glaucophyllus. The sequence goes on along the minus strand of CM070058.1, from coordinate 36,915,880 downwards.
GATGGCATTATAGGGGAAAGAAAGAAGCAAAAAGAAAAACACATTTTGAAATTATCAGTCACCACAATGGTGTGACGCGAAGGATTCATCGGTCTCAAAACACATTATATTCAGGATAAAAAAAAAAAATTGCAGAACAGGTACATAAGCGACCCCAAGCCAACAAGGCTCCCCGCTTTGTGAAGGTCGGGGGAACGTCTATCGTAAGAATATCACAACATAAACTCTACCCGCAAGTTGTTCAATTGAGATTAAAAAGCAGAGTCTTAAAATTCACAAGTAGTTCAATTAGGACTATTTAGTAACAAGCTAAAGGCCATGAAACAAATGCAGAACGGATACATGAGAATCATAATATCACAACACAAAATCTAATTGCAAATATAATTTAAAGTTATCTCAAAGTCTAAGACTTTACAAATATAATTTAAAATCCAACAAAACCCAGATGTAATCGTATGCTCACAACCAGTTTAGAGAGAGAGAGAGAGAGAAAGCGAGGACTAACAGGGTTCCTGTGAGTTGTTTGGGACGAAAATCGAAAGGGGTGTTCAGGGAATCTGATGAAAATTGACGGTGGGGATCGATATCGGGTAAAAACGGCGGAGATCAGAGCATCCGGGAGGGAGAGTAATTGTGGATTGGTCGCCATTGTTGCAGGTTTGATAGCACCAGTTTCAAAGATTAAAGCTTTAACGAGAGAGAGAACTTACCCACCTGGGAAATTTGAGACGTCGGCGGTTCTCGGCGGATCTGATCGAGGAGGTGGGAAATAATTGCAAAGGAGTCGGCGGGAGAAAAGCTCAACTGAAGATAGTACGAGAATGCAAACGTTTCGACACTTGGGAGAAATTAACTTAAATATTGTTATGTTTGGACCCCGATTGGCAAATTTAATTTTCGGAAGGCCAATATGAAAATAAGGAAAATACATAATGTCCATTTTGCCCTACAGAAGTACAAAACAGTAACAAATTGTTGGTTTGATTTGTGTTATGGATTTTCTTTTCCTTTTCCCCAAAATTTTTCTCATTGATGGACATTTTTGTAGTTTTTTTATTTATTTTTATTTTTATCAAAGTAAATTTCATTAGCAACCGACAATAAGTACAAACTACAGACAAATGCCTAAATACAAGATTAACACAAAAAGAAGGCGGCCAACAAAACATAAAGGACTGTTGGAACTCAGAGAAAATAACAGAGAGCTTTGTATGTGTATAGTCTGATCACACTAGAGCCAGAGAGAATGTCCTTGTTTATTGAATGAAACTTGCAGCTATTTAATAGCTATACAATGCGATGAAATAGAAAATAACAACCCACGATTTACATGGCCTAAGATCGTGGTGCAAGACTAAATCAAAACAGAAACATAAACTTGTCCCTCAAAAATAGGAGAGATTATTTGCATGACTAATAACTGATCCCTAGAAACAAGGAACCCTAACTCTAACGGCTAGGAGACTTCAAATACTTTAACATCCTCCCTTAAACTGAATATCATTGATAATCAGTTTATCCCTGGATATTTGCAGACCCCCATTGCATTTCGCATCTTTGCAAACACTTCTAACTTCAATGGTTTTGTCATCACATCTGCAATCTGCTCCTGGGTTGAACACTGTTTCAGCTCCACAACTCTATCATTGACCAAATTTCGAAGAAAATGAAACCGAACGTCAATGTGCTTGCTACGCCCATGCATTACTGGATTCTTCGAGAGCTTAATGGTTGAGATGTTATCACAGTACACTTCAGTAGGTTCAGACTGCTCACAAGTTAGACTTTTCATAATCCTCTTTAGCCAAACAACTTGACAAGCACTTGAAGCTGCAGCGATGAACTCAGCTTCGGTAGTGGAAAGAGTAACCACTGGTTGCTTCTTTGAGGACCAAGATATTGCGCTTGAATTTATCATGAAGACATATCCTGATGTACTTTTCCTGTCATCCTGATCTCCTGCATAGTCACTGTCCGTGTAACCATAAAGCTTGTCATCTCCTCCCTTCCTATAAAACACCCCAAAACTGGATGTTCCCTTTACATACCTGAGAATCCTCTTCGCTGCCTTCAAGTGAATCTCAGTGGGGCGTTCCATATACCTACTGATTAGGCTTACAACAAACATTAGATCAGGACGTGTGGCTGTCAGGTACATGAGACTTCCCACCAGTTGTTTGTAAAGAGTACCATCGACTCCTACTCCTTCTTCATCCCTTGTGAGTTTGAAACCAGGGATCACTGGATTTTGAACCGAGTTGCACTGATCCATGTTGAACCTTTCAAGAACCTCGTGAGCATATTTGCGTTGGCTTATAAAAGTCCCATCTTCCTTCTGCAACACTTCAATCCCCAGAAAATATCTCATCTTCCCGAGATCAGTCATGTCGAATTCAACCATCATGGACTGCTTGAATTGTTCAATCATAGCTCCGTCGTTCCCAGTGTATATGAGATCATCAACATATAAACAAACAATCAATATTTTAGCTCCATTTGCTGTTTTAGTGAACAATGTATGCTCATGAGGACATTTGGTGAAGCCTTCTTTGACAAAATATGATTCTATGCGACTGTACCAAGCTCGGGGAGCTTGTTTGAGTCCATACAGTGCCTTCTTGAGTCGACAGACTTTTGATTCTTCTCCATTCTGTATGTAACCTGGTGATTGATCAACAAACACTTCTTCACTGATTTCGCCATGCAGGAATGCCGATTTGACGTCAAGTTGGTATATCAACCAACCTTTCTGCGCAGCAAGAGAAAGCACTATGCGAATTGTGTCCAAGCGAGCCACTGGTGCAAAAACTTCTGCATAATCCACTCCATACTGCTGGCTGTACCCCTTCGCCACTAGCCGTGCTTTGTACTTGTCTACTTCCCCATTCTCATTGAGTTTGGTTTTGAAAATCCATTTCACTCCAACAGATCTTCCTCCTGGTGGTAGATCAGTTAATTCCCACGTCTCATTTTTCTCTATTGCCTTGATTTCTTGATCCATTGCTTGTCTCCATTTTTCACTTTTCACGGCTTCTTCATATGTCATTGGATCTCCATTTATGAATAAGGCTAGATGAGCTATATTCACATTTTCTTCATCAGAGAGACCTTGACCAGTCTCATAATCTCTCATCCATGCAGGAGGTCTTCGTGTTCGTCCTTCTGGGAGTGAAGTGACATTTGAAGTATCTTCTTCGAAAGAACCACTGCTATTAGACTCATGTTCTTCTGGTTCTTCCGTTGTTTCTGAATCATTTTCATCACCTTCCTCTTCTGTACTTGCTTCCTCATCAACTTCCCATTCTAAGTCTGCCAATATGGTTTGCTTGTGGACCTCATCCCAACTCCATTCTTGGTTTTCCTCAAAGACCACATCTCTGCTAACAATTATTTTGGAGGAGATAGGATCAAACAATCTATAAGCTTTGGATTCGTCACTTACCCCCAGAAATATACATTTGAGACTTTTGGCATCAAGCTTCACTCTTTTGTTGTCAGGTATGTGAACATGTGAAATGCAACCGAAGACTCTGAAGTGCTCCACTGATGGTTTGACCCCCTGCCATGCCTCTTCAGGTGTTTTGCTCTTCACAGCAATGGTTGGACTTCTGTTTAGTACATGCACTGCCCAATTCACAGCTTCAGGCCAGAAGGTTTTAGGAATTGTCTTCTCTATCAGCATGCTTCGTACCATATTCATTATGGTCCGATTTTTCCTCTCAGCGACACCGTTTTGCTGCGGAGTGTATGCAGCAGTTAACTGCTTGTGTATCCCATTCTCATCACAAAAGCTTGTGAATTCTTGGGATATGAATTCACCCCCTCGATCTGTTCTCAGACTTCGAATGACTGCTCCAGTTTCCTTCTCCACCCTAGCTTTATAGGTTTTGAAGGTAGCAAAGGCTTCTGATTTCTCTATCAAAAAATAAACCCAGGTTTTTCTACTATAGTCATCAATAAAGGTGATTAAGTACCTTTTGTTGCTGTTCGAGGTTGGGTTGATCGGACCACAGATGTCAGCATGCACCAACTGAAGAACTTTGGAAGCCCTCCATATGCTTTCTTTTGGGAATGGATCTCGATGCTGTCGTCCTACCAAACAGCCTTCACATACTTGCTGAATGGCTTTGAACTGGGGTAACCCTTCCACCATCTTCTTTTGTTGAAGTACTTTGAGTCAATTCCAACTCAGGTGCCCATATCAACGGTGCCAAAGAGTGGCCTGATCTGTGGTGAGAGAGGAGAAGCATTTTGTCTCTCTTGATGGTGGGCAGTGAGCAACCACGATAAACATTCTGTTGTGAGTCATTTTAGTTTCAATGATGAGTCCCCTCTCAGGATGAAATATCTTACACTTGTCTTGTTGAATGAGCACAGTGAGCCCCTTTTCTTGCAACTGCCCAATACTCAACAGATTGTTCTTCAATTCGGGTACAAAGAAGACTCCTGTGATCACATGAACAATCCCTTTTACTTCCACTCGAACCGTGCCTTTGCCTTGAACAATCAGACTCGAGTCATTTCCCATCTTTACTGATTCCTTGAAACTGCTGTCAAGATCAATGAAAATGTCTCTCTTGCCACTCATATGGTTGCTGCACCCAGAATCAAGAAACCAGATGTGTTCAGCTCCAGCTTCTTTAAAATCGACATGTGCCATCAACAGCATCTCCTCTTTTGCTTCTGCATAGTTTGCCTTTGGATCCCATGCTTTCTTTGGGCATTCCCACTGAAAGTGTCCCAACTCATGACAGTTGTAACATTCTAGGGTTGATTTATCAAACCCAGATCTGCCCCTTCCTCTTCCTCTTCCACGATAGCTACTGCGACCTCCACCTCGTCCTCCTTGTTGAGTCCCTGATGTGACTTGCAGTGCTTGTTCCTCCACTACAACATGGCGACTAATCCGTTGTTCATGCACCAACAAACTGCTTTGAAGCTCATCGATGGACAAAGCATCTAGATCATTTGATTCCTCAATAGAACAAACTACGTAGTCATATTTCGGAACCATAGACCTTAAGATCTTTTCTATGATCACCACATCCTCCATGTGTTCTCCGTGAATCCTCATCTTGTTGGCAATAACAAGAGTTCGTCCAAAATAGTCATTGACTGATTCTCCAGCCTTCATGTGCAGCACTTCAAACTCCTTTCGAAGAGCCTGCAGTTGAGCGCGTTTGACACGTGCTGTTCCTTGATATTTCTGCTTCAAGGAATCCCAGATGTCATTCGCAGTGTCCTTCTTCAATATGGTCTCTAGGATCGATCGATCGATGGCTTGAAACAAATAGTTCTTGCATTTCAAGTCTTTCAGCTTCTGATCATCAATCACCTTCTTCTGTGCTTCACTTGAGTCAGCTCCCTCTGCTGCTGCAGTGACTCCCGTTTCCACCAGGTTCCAATACTCTTTGGAACGTAGGAAGTTTTCCATTAGCATACTCCAGTGATCGTAGTGCCCATCAAACCGTGGAATCGCAGGTTGTACAAAGCTGCCTTCGGCCGTCGTCATATCTTTGTTCCTCCACACTAGTTCCTCTGTAGCAGGTTTTGATCAGGCCCCGTGGTGGGGCTCTGATACCAAATGTTGGAACTCAGAGAAAATAACAGAGAGCTTTGTATGTGTATAGTCTGATCACACTAGAGCCTGAGAGAATGTCCTTGTTTATTGAATGAAACTTGCAGCTATTTAATAGCTATACAATGCGATGAAATAGAAAATAACAACCCACGATTTACATGGCCTAAGATCGTGGTGCAAGACTAAATCAAAACAGAAACATAAACTTGTCCCTCAAAAATAGGAGAGATTATTTGCATGACTAATAACTGATCCCTAGAAACAAGGAACCCTAACTCTAACGGCTAGGAGACTTCAAATACTTTAACAAGGACAAGTTCCAAAGCCAACTTTGGAGCCCAGCCCACACAAAAAACAAGACATAGAAACACAAATCTACAGCTCCTGTGCCTGCAACAGCCGCCACCGGAAAACCAAATAACGATCTCCACAATATTGTTGTCAACATGGAACTACTATTTAGACCTGTTATTTTGGACCCGATCCGTTAATATTAGTATTTTGGTGGATGCTTAACGGGTTGGGTCGCTAACTGGTTAACGGGTGAACCCGTTAACAACCCGTTAAATAACGGGTCGCTTTGGGTCAACCTGTTAGACCCGTTAGCATCCGTTAGCACCAGTTAGTTGAGGATGTTTTAGTAATTTCATTAAAGTCTTAACAAAAAAAAAAAAAAAAAAACTCCATGCAAAAATAAAATAATAATAATAATAATTTTTCATGGGTGCTAACGGGTGACCCGTTAGCTTAACGGGTCGGGTTCGGATGACCCGTTAATTTAACGGGTCGAATTAAACCCGACCCAAATCCAATAAACCCGACCCGTTTACAGGTCTAGTACCATTGACCCTAGCCACAACACTAGAAAAAATGGAGGAGAGAAACGCTTCTTGCTTTTTGACATTTTTGTAGCTTTGGTGCAAAGTAATCACAACATTGTTGGCAACATGTTCCATGACTTGCAGGACAGAGTTTGGGGAATCAACAATCCAAATGGCAATATCGGGATAACGTTGTAGAAATTGGACAAATTTTAACTCAGGATTACACTTATTGGCTACAAATTAACGAGGACAAAATAACCACTTTAAATATAAAAAAAAAATGAACTGATATTGACACTCTAAAATAATTATATTGTCTTTGCCTGAAACCATGTCATGAATAAGGTGGACATATTGTATATCGTGAAGATGATTATTGTTTTGCGATAAATCTTTGGTGAGTAGAAATCACTTGAATTGCTTGGACATAAATCAATACAAATCGTCTCTAGTAACCCACTCCCGCAAGGTACCCTTAACGTCATACATTTCGAACACGCACTCGTCATCCTCCTCTTGAACCCAACGGATACAACATACTAGTGAATATATTTCATGTACAATGTGGTATGACAGTGACCATCTTGTGAATAATGTGTGATTGGGCGAAGTGTTCGAAATTGCGGACTAACAGTGATGGCGCTGAAGATTGTCTCACACACTCCCTTTGAATCTGATGCAGGTGCAGGAGGATTTTTGCCATTATTTCCCATCAAGTAATATAAATATGTGATCGAGTTTTGAAAAATTAGTGTGATTTTGTAGAGAGCAGAGAAGGTGGTTGGGTTAAGAATCCAAGATAGTTGTTCGTTTTTCATGTAAAGTACTTAATTCGTCGATTTTTGGTGACATTATGTTATGGGATCATATTCTCAATCACTTTATGCGACTCTATTTTCTACGGAAATTAGAGTCTAAAAGGTACCACTATACGAAAGCAAGCAAGAATGCATGACATCAACGTATTACATCAAACGTTGGTCACCAACTTCAGTTTCTTGTGACGTCCAAAATAAGAAAAATTCTTGTGCAGGGGAAGCTCATGTCACGTCAAAGATCTCTCCAAGACACACATATAGACCTCTGCATTCAAGTCTACCAAAATGAACTTGTGTGGGACTCTGATGCAAGGGGTCCTCATTTTGTGTGTCTTCAGTAGACATGTGACGTTGCACGTGTTTTCTCACACAAAATCTCTCCTAAGATAGAAGATCTTCCATGTTACAAGAAGTATTATCGCCCACTATTTTCTCTCTCATCACGTGATGAGGAATTGAGAAATGTGTGGAATAATAGGACCAATTGTACTAATAACTAAGAATTTGTCCTTTCTCCGCCCAAATAAAAAACAAATGAAACATTGTCGAATTGTTTTAGAACCAAGAGTTAGCGTAATGAGTTGATGCCTCGAACTTAACTTGAGATTCTGAGAAGTAAATGAAACATCCGAGATGACTGGGGCATATGCGTCTATATATATTTATGTGGAAATATGATCGACGAACAAACTAAATCTTTTTGTGATTACAGGAATCTCTGGAAAAGCTTGAAAGAATCATACTTTTGCTTGCTTGTGAGCCGAGATCACGGTGAAAACTTAATTAATACCAATACTTCGATTAGTTCAAGTAGTTTACTGTGAAGAACAACTCAAATTTTTTAGTTTTGTTAATGTGAAACATTGTGTTCACACTTCAAGTGTTTTGTGGGGAATAATATGAACGAAAAGCTAGGGTACAAAGAAAGGAAAATAACTTTCTTTTCCCATAGGTCGACGTTGCTTAAGATATCTTCTAATATCCCGTCTTTGGAGATATTTTTTAGCGTGTCTGGAATACAGACACATACGCCATATGTCATTATATAAGTAGAGAAACACTTAAAAAAATAATAGCCTTCCCTCAACTTGTACAATAACATATGGCGAACCGTCCTATGTTCTGGACACACTGAAAAATTTCTCTCATCTTTGGTTTCATTTCAGCCACGACATTAAAGTTTAGTGATATTTTTTCACTTGTAAGTGAGAAATCTTAAATTCAATTCCTATAACAGTAAGTATAATGCTAAATGCTTTTTAACAGTCCCCAACTTTTTTAAAAACAAACGATAATATGACTTGTTGCCGACCATAATTAGTATTTGCAAGTCAATTTAAATGTGTGCAAAGTAAAATCAACTAGTAACTTGCAATCTTAATTCAATGGTAAACCAAACCAGCTGAAGCATATATAACCAGATTTAAAGGTTAGAATAGAGAGAAAACAATACTCAAATACACTAAACTTATTATACGTTACATTAATGGAAGCCGCTAAGATCAGTCGTGCATGCATGTAAGCACACTTCCTGAGCGTAGCGAAATCCTTCATGCACACACGTTAATTAGAAAGATCATAGATGTACTTCCCTCCCAGCTAGCATTCACCATCACCACCCTTATTATTTTCAATCAGCAAAACCCATCAAACCAAAAGCTAAACAGATTAATCTCCTATTCTCGCTTGAAGGAAGCATTCTTTCGACCACCAAGATTTGACGGTGTAGATCTGAACTTGTTCTTCACACGTTGAATATAATCAGAAAAATGGTCGTTTCCACTCTCTCTTTTCTTTCCATCATAATCACCATCATCTGATTCCGCTATCTTCACTGACTTTGTTGTGACCTTGATCTTCACCCGATTGATATACTCCGAAAATTTGTCATTAAAATCCAATCCTCCTTGTTTATTTCCTTCAATATTCCTAGCTTGAGCTTGTGCTTCATGTTTGTCCTCCTCAACTTTTGAATGAGTAGCCTTGACCAACTCTTCCTTGTATTTGTGTAGTAGACCACGATGAGTTGGAGGTTTTTCGGGTTCAATCTTCGCTGCAACCTTGGAATTTGCTTGATCATCACAGCCTTTCGCTACTATTTTTTCGGACGTGATTGGAATCCGAACCACTACCGGTGCTGATTCAGCTGACTTCTTGGGTTGTGGTTGTGGAGGATACGTGCTTCTAGCAGCGGAGGCAGCTGTAGGTTCTTGTGGAAAATGCGTGGCTTGGCTAACTGTTCGAAATGCAGGAGAAACTGTGATGGCGCAGAAGGTTTTCTGGCACACTCCCTCTGAATCTGATGCTGCTGCAGCAGGATTATTGCCATTCTTTTCCATCGAGTATAAATATGTGGTCAAGTTTTGGAAAAACGAGAGTGATTTTCTAGACAACAGAGAAGGTGGTATTTATATGCATTGATTTGTCTAGCCAGTCGTTTTTTTACGTACGGTTCGCATTCACACTAGAAATCAGAAACAAACGAGCTTTTATCCTACTATTGTGTCGTTTTTAATCTAAAGAGAAAAGTATTGTGTCAATTTTGGGATCATATTCTCAATCACTTTAGGTACTCTATTTTCTATGGAAATTAGAACCTAAAAAGTACCACTATATAAAGCATATGCATAATGCATAGCAAGCTATTTACGGACAAATTTTAATCTGGTTTCCACAAGGGCCACAACTACTTTTTGACAACTGAGTTTGAGATTCCGGGGAAATTTTTAGTAGGACTGAGTTTCGTCACACCGCGTGCACAGATCCACATGTGACGATATGGTAGACGACAATGTTGGTATTTATGGATTCTGTCTAAATTATGTGTTCAGTGTGAAGTAGGATTCTCTCCTTTCTTTTTTTTTCCTTCCTTTCTCTCTTCTTTTATTTGAACGGTCACGGTTAAGTCATGTTAACATCTGATATTAATTTTTTATAGAAAGATAAAGACAAAATAGAGAATGTGAGAGAAGAGGATGGAAGGGGATGGAAAGAGGAGAGAATGGAAGGGATGAAAAGAGAAGGAAGATAATCCTAGTCCATTCAATGCACCCAGTGTAGGATTGGATTCGATTTGAGTGTGGAAATACGACCAATGAAGAAACTAACCCTTCTGTAATTACAGAAATCTCTTATGGTTGTGATCCCACTAATCACACACTCAAAAAGCTTGGAATAATCGTACTTTTTGTGAAACGTGAGTGGTGACCGACCTGATTACGGTTGAACACCAATTTTTGGAACACAAATGTACCAATATTTCTAGAAGTGATTCATTAAGAACTCATATTTCGTAGTTTTGGTATGGATAGTGTTAGAGAGACCAAAATTTTAAACCAAATTTTGTAAACTAAATGATGTGTTTGTGGATGAATGAATTATTACTCAGTGTTGATTAACATGCTTATTTCCTATTGATGACACCATTTGATTTAAAAATTTGGTCTCCCTAGCATTATCCGTTTGTTAATGTGAATCAAAGACATACAGATGCTCCGGTTAGAAAATGCGATTATAAGACAGAAGCTCAAGGCAAAAGAGATAGAAGAAGACTTAAGAAGACTTGGAAATAGATTTTAAGAAAAGACATGGAGTACTTTGAGTTAACGGAAAATTTGAAGCAAAACTAACGGCAATAGCGTTATAGGGTTTATACAGCCGACCTCACATAGTAATATAAATTTTGTTGTTGTTGTTAACGTGAACACTCGCTTTTCACTTTACTTTGTTATGTGGGGATATATATGGAATGAAAAGCTAGGGTTATATTCGTTCTGTTTATGTTCCTTCTAGATGTAAGAATCAAGTGACACAAAGGAGGGCAAATTTACTTCCTTTTTCTTATCCTTTTCCTATAGGACCAACATGCTTAGTATCATCTAACTTGTAGGAAGGTTTTATGTTTATGCTCTAATTTGTGGTTTGGTGATGCCAATAAAGACTAGCAGTCAACTAGATTTGTAAATGAATCGTATAAGGATCTGATTCTCTACCTTCCCCCTCTCATATTTAAACGCTTAAGATTAAACTACATCATCATCTTGTTTTACTTTCTCGGCCACATGATCATCTTGTTTTACTTTCTCGGTAAGGAGAGAAAAAGAGAAAACTGAGAGAGAGGAGGGGATGGGAAAAGAGAGGAGAGAATCCAACTCTTACCGATAAAACCAATCTTAATCAATCCGATAAGCATAGGATTCGAATCCAACTCCTTCATATTATTACTGTTTAGTACTACGGTATGATAATATTCTGCTTCACCTCCTTCATACTTTAGGTTTGATTATCGAAAAATACGAAATTGAACCACATTATTATGACAAGTCCACCTATCATTTGTTAAAAAAAAAAAAAAGTTCATTATCAATGCTAATTTAAAACCTTAAAATGACTGAAATATCATTGGTAATTCAATGAATATATATAAGTATAATATTTATAAAATAACATAAAATAAATATTTTTATAAAAAACAGAAATCATAATAACAAAATATGTTTCTATTAAATCGGATCAGATTATTATCAAATTGAATAGGCCTTATTTACATTCCAATCCATTTATAATCGAATTTTCTTATTCAAATAGTAATTGGATCATCTAATTAAAATTTTCAATCCACATCCTATTAATTACGGATAAGATCCATATCCTTTCCTATGTACATCTCTCTCTCTCTCCTCATGGTGTTACGAGAGATATACTACAAGAAGATAGACCATCAGTTTTATAGTGTTTAAAATATCTAAGAAATTGTCAATATTTTTTTTTATTTTGTCGAAATATCTGAAAAATTAAAATATCTAAGAAATTATCAATATTTTTTTTATTTTGTCGAAATATCTGAAAAATTAAAATATCTAAGAAATTGTCAATATTTTTTTTTTGTCGAAATATCTGAAAAATCAATGATCGATATGAGAGGTATGAAGTGCAGACTTCACTCTTGTTAGCAATATATAGAAAAATTAATGAATATCGATGATATTTACCGATTCACTAAAAAAAATTGCCTATATTGATTGCAAATTTCTAACTTCTGATTTTTTTTTGAGAAACTTTTTCTCTAATTTCGACCCAAGCTGAATAAGTTGATATACCCACCTATTGCAATTTTACATAAATTTCCGTCAATGCAACCAACCAAATCGTTATCGAGATATCCATCGATATTTTCATAAATTTGCGTATAGATATTTCTACCTATGTTGACATTTTGAACACAAATGATACGTATAAACTCTCCAAAGGTGGATTACTACCATCTTATAGTCCGACTATGAAATTGGTCGATCACAACAATTTACAAGAATGTCTACCCGCTTAAATCAGTTACAGTTTACAAGAAAGCACCATGCCACAATATTTCCGGAAAGAAAACAATGTAAAAGTGCAACTTTACTCGAGCAAAGTTCACGGGAGCATTGGCAGGGTTGCACCGCACAAAACAGTCATCGTTTAATCGCGGGCATGTTTGGAAGTGCTTCTCTAGATAACCTTCTGCTCAAGGCATCAAGATTTCTTCATCGACTACTGCAGCTCAAAACATTTGAAGCAGAGCCTTAATGGCGGAAAGTCTTTACAGCCTGATCAATTCGTCGCCGGCAGAGAGGACAGGTGGTCAGGTGCAAGGAGCAAGTTGTACAACAGCACATATGACCACACCTGATAAAATAAATAAAAGAATCAGTGATGTGTTAAATTCGTAAGGTAATAAATTCGATTGGCTATTGTATCATATAATGAAAAGGCAGTTCTTACGGGACAAAAACCGCATTATAATCCTGTTCAAGGCATATCACACATAAATTGGGCATCATACGGTCTCTCTTGTTTCCATCTGATGCACTATCATCTTTTTCGTTTGAACCTGGGAGAAAAAGGTAAAACCTCTTGGTACATTTTTGAGCATATGTCGCAAATAACATCGTAATGGGGTCTCGCAGCAGTATACCTTCACTATCTTCCCCAGATCTTTTAGCAGCTGCAGCAAGAACCCTGCATATAGTCGAATTTCATTATCCATTTGTTTCAGATAGACGGAAGAAACAACAGAAATATTATCTATATATGTATATATATTTTGTCAATATTTATATGAGGCCACCATCAAAACATGCTGTTTTTCCTTTACATACTTACTCATAAAAGTAGCGACTTTCACTTGCAAGGTCCAAATGAACAAACAAACTTGGGCTACATACCTTTTCTGCAATTCCCAACGGCGCTTTCTCTCCATGATGTATTGGATAGAATGCTTAGCAACCAAATAAACACCAAACACGGTCAAACCCACAGATGCATATTTGTACCACCTGAAAAGGACATCTATATTAATTAGACAACAGAGAAAGAACACCATTAAAGCAAATGAGCAGCGCATGAGTGCAAAAACACCAGCCATGGACATACACATGCACACAGAATGTTAATATACATTTATGCATTTGTATTAAGTTATAAACAACCTTGCCCATTTTCCAAGGTATGCAATGAGCTGATCAATGGTTTTGGGTGAGACATAAAATGGCCCTTTCTGAGGTCGTTGAATCCGAATGGTACCAACGTCATCTTTGACAGCCTGATATAAATCAAGCAATTAGAGAAAGTATCAAATGAGTGTGTACATCAATAACATCCTGCAAATAAAATGCTAATTATGAAACTAAAGCTTCAAGCCGTTTTACAAGAGTGCAAGTTCTTCTATGGGACAGTGATCATTTTTGGAACAAGGATCATCCAAATTAAGTACATTTTGGTACCATACTAAACAAAAAACATTTGCGTAAAAGTAATTTTAAAATTTGTATATTATCGGAATATTACTTCCTACAGTTTAGCTTTATGTCTATTTGAGTATTTGTACTAAAAAAGATACAGTTATTAAACTACAGCATACCTCACCAACAGCACTCATAGAAGTACCGGTTGGAAGTACCCTCTCAATTCGTTTGACTCCAAGCATCTGAGACAAAACAGCCATCTTACTAGTTGAACCGTTGAAGTTTGCCAGATACAAGTATACAACATTTACTAAACTAGGCAAACCTTGAGGCCTTGGAGATAATCTAATGTCCCACGTACGAGGGATCGTCCTGACTCTTCAAATACCTCACTTGCAACCGGCAATACAAATCCTGTGGCAGCTCGTGCTCCCACCACAAACACACGACCAGTTCCATCATCCTGATAAAAAATAAAATATAAAATAAACAAAAATAAAAAAAATTCCAGGAACCACCATCATATCCAGTTAGTCAAATTTCAGCTCCAAGTGAACCAAAAATAATATTTACTCAAAAAGCACAAGAAGGGACATGTAGAGAGAGAGAATTCTCACCAAGTACCAGGGAACTTCTTTACTCATTGAAAGCATCAAAGCAGAATCCTGTATCCATGAGCCAGCATCATTGTGTTTCAAAAAATGTTGTTCTGCCTGAAGAAGATAAACAATATAGTTGATCACCAATCACACGAAAACACAACCATATAGTTGATCACCAATCACACGAAAACACAACCAACGAAAGCATCCAAATATGTTCTTTAGAGTTATGATTTGTGTACCGTTTCCTCCACAACTACGCCTCGTAAACCAGTGAACTCACAGTTGATGGGGGTTTCAGAGCTAACTCTCCCCCAAACCGCAACCACCAATGGCAATCTACAATCGGAATCCAACAATTTTGCTGAAAAGAGAAAGTAGACAGCAACTCTAATTCAGGGAGCAAACCCAAACAGACTAACGGCATCGCCAGAAAAATAAATAAATCTATAAATCTTCTCCCAACAGATGTTCCACACGAAAATGCATTTGATTCAAGCAAGGTACCAAAACAAAACAATTGAAGCAAAAACTAATCTTTCAGTTTCGAAAAAAGGCGCATACCCAATTCCTTTAACTGATTAATCCGAGTGGCGGATTTAAGAATCTCTGCATCCCTGTGTAATCACAAAACACCAAAATTCAACATACCCAAAAAAATAAAAAAAAGTTATTGACAACTTAGAAATGTGTAATTTGATCATCAGTAAAGCTAATTCGATATCGAAAAACAGAGAGAATAAACTGACCTGCCACTGCTCCTGCCAAGAAGGTAAAGAGCAGCTCCACTCAGACAACAACTCAATCCACCCCAAGGTAGCATTTTTATCCACCGCTCGATAAACTAATTCCAAACCCTGGCGCTATTGCTCTCCGCCTTGTTACACCATACCGGAAGCACCAGGGCTCAAAAACCGGACCCAGAAAGAAATCATACGCGAAAGACTGATCTTTTACGGTAAATTTGATGGAAAGATATGGAATTGAAATGGGAATTAGGGATCTTGGGAGAGAAAGAGGGTGATATTCTAGGGAAATAGGAAGTCGCAAAGAAAGGGTTCTGGAAATTTTCTGTTTGTTTTCCGGGAAAGTTGAAAAAGGAAGGAAATTGGGAAGGGGGATTAGGGATTTTACAGAAAGAGAGCGGGGGGTGGTGATATTGTAGGGAAATAGAAACTCGCAAAGGAAGGGTTCTGGAATTTTCTGTTTGATTCCCGGGAAAGTTGAAAATGAAGGAAACTGGGAAGGGGGATTAGAGCACTTCCACGTGGAAAAAGCCGGGCTATTCACTATTTAATTCATCCAACGAATAATAGTTGTCTTTAATAAACAGTAACTGTTTTTTACATCTCTACCCCTACATTGAATAGCTTGGGTAATAGGTAATAAAATATTTTTTTTTTATTTATAAAATAATACAAAATATTTTACTTTCGTCATTTTCCCGGAAAATATTTTACTTTCTTTCAATCCTTGCATCCCCACAAAAATCCCATTTATGGGTTTTCTTTCCCATTCATTTAATTCCCCCACCGAGCTCTCAGAGCTCCAATGGCAGCCAAGAACGTGCTGAAATCGAAGGAGGTCTTCGCCATGATCAAATAGGGCTTCATCTCTAGTCAAACCCTCTCCTTCTCGCCATCAAGATCCCTATCCAAGCTCTATTCCCCCACCTCCTCGCCCTCCAAGCCCTTCTCTTTCCCTCCTTCTCTCCAATCGCTGCCGCCGCAACTCGCCAGGTCAAATCAGTCTCTGACTCGACCGACCGAGTCCCAAACCCTCTACGAGATGATGTCCGACGACCAGAACCGAGACTCCAAGCTCCTCCCGGATCGGAAAATCCATGAGAAAATCCATGCATTTTCACCTTGACGTCAACGTGCATACCTCCACCTTAGGCTCTCGGGCTGGCAACTCCTGCCGGGCCTCTCCCTCTAGCCCGCTCGGGCTCCATCGCCAGCACACGCTGGACCTTCCCACTCGGGCTCTCTGGCCCTGTTTGAGAGCCAGTCCATCGGGCAATAGCCCACGGTGGAACTGCTTTTAGGGGGAGGGAGTACCAGGAGTGTTGGAAAGGGCGGAAGAAAGAGGGAGAAGAGTATGGAATATACATGTGAAAGTTTATTCATCCAAATTCCATTATCGTGCGTTTGTTGCACCGGTTTATCTCGAACTAGACTAGTTTCAGGGATTAAGCTGGACTGGTTTAGACTACAATAAGTTGGACTAACTTAGTGAAGCGTTTGGTGCAGTGTCAGATTAAGAATCAGAATAATTAAAAAAAAAAAAACAACCGGTGATATATAAAAAAATATATCCATAATATTTGCTTCAACTTCAATTTCAACCAACATCAAAATTTCAACCAAAATTTCCAGTTCCCAAATTCTACCAACTTCAATTTCAACTAAAATTTCCAGTTCCCAATTCTACCAAAATTTCAATCAATTTCAACTAACCTACAATCAAATTCTAAATTGCATATTACCCAGAGGAAGAATTGGCAAATTAACTTGTAATCTACCCCAAAAATTCATGTTCTGTATTAAAAACCAAAGATTTACAGCCTCAATTTCTCAAAAGCCATGCATTGGCAATATATTTCCCACAAAGGGTAAGCAAATCAGGCCTCCATCTGCGTCATTGAGGCCTCCATCTGCGAATCAAACCTCCAGCCGCGAGCCTCCATTTTCAATTGCGGATCTCAATCAACCAAATTCGTCTATGTTCCTTCGACCCCACCATCGTCTCCTCCTCCAAACCTCTCGTCTCCGATGACCCACCCCCATCCCATCCTCCAATCGACGTGAATGGCTATGCTGTCGGCGGTGGAGAGCTCAGACTCAGCCTTGAGCCTATTGTCGTTGTTCTAATCTTTTATGTAGCTCATACTAAACCCAAAGAAGCGCGGAGCCGAGAATTTGTACATCTCGTCGACGATCGTCGTCGTCGGTGGGGTGGTTCGACGAGGTTGGTCGAGCAAACCAGGACAAAGACCCGAGGATGATGGCTGTATGAGGACGCGAACGGTCTTAGCAGTCCCCTACGAATTGGGGGGGGTTTCGCTAAGCCCTTCTAACGAAGGACTTAGTCGGAGCGTGTCCCGTCTAATCCCATTAAACCTAATCCTTGTGCAAACCAAACATGAGACTACACTAGCAATTAGCAATTAGTCTAGTCTAGTCCAGTTCCCCCTAATTCGGTCAAACAAACACAAGGTTAACTAAATTTAGGAATGGGTGTGTTTATCAATGCATAAGTAACAACTTAATCATTAAAATTGTATTTATAAATTTAATCTTCCTAACATTATCCTTTTAATTAAAACACATATGTAATTATGTATTGAGTTCATTTAATTTAAACGAGTCTGGAGAAAAAAAATTATAGCACGAGTGACATTAGCTGACGTCACATGGCCTTAGGCATTAGGTAGGATTATTCTTGCTCGATTGAGCAGTCAGATTTGAACTAGGATTCTCTCCCATCCTCTTTCAATCCCTTTTCATCCCCTCCTCTCACATTCTCTTATTTTGTTTTTCTCTTGTTATAAAAAATTAATATAAGATGTTGACGTGGCTTAACCGGGACCGTTCAAATAGGAGAGGAGGGAAAAAAAAGAGGGGAGAGAATCCTACTACGTTAGACTTTGCTTCCTTTCACTTTAACTCGACTGATTGTGCTTGCAGTGGAGAGCATTTTGTGGGTTTTAGCAATGCTTAAAATATCTATGAAATTGTCAATATATCTGCCGTATTATAAAAAAAAATCAAGAATGATACGGAGAAGGAGTGAATGAAAACTTCAAACATTGTCGGTGAAATAA
This sequence comes from Cotoneaster glaucophyllus, assembly GCA_036320875.1. NCBI lineage: Eukaryota > Viridiplantae > Streptophyta > Magnoliopsida > Rosales > Rosaceae > Cotoneaster > Cotoneaster glaucophyllus. The sequence continues at coordinate 36,897,504 of CM070058.1, read as the reverse complement.
AAAAAAATTATTGAAAATCGACTTATTTACCGATTCGCTACATAAATTTTGTCGGAACCTATGACATATTTCGAACTTCTAAATTTTTTTATGAGAAATTTTTTTTCTAATTTCGATTAAATCTGATGATTTAATATACCCACCTAGTACAAATTTTCTTAATTTATATCAAAAGCAATCGATATCAAAACCAACATCAATATTTTCATAAATTTTCATATCAATAGTTCATATGTGTCGAAATTTTAGGGAGAGGATCCCCTCCTGAGCATTGGAGGCGGAGCCTCCTGACCAGCCCATCTGGGCCATCCAAATTTAATCCAACGGCTGCAATAATTATAACTTTTGGAGGGTTCCCCTGTTTGTAACCGTTGGATTAATTTTGGATGGCCCAGATGGGCTGATCAGGAGGCTCTGCCTCCAATGCTCAGGAGGGGATCCTTTCCCGAAATTTTAAGCACTAGTTTTGGGATTCATTGGGAGGGGTGCTCTTAGGCCCGTATAGAGTATGCATATCGTATTTCGTATTTCGTATTTCGTATTTCGTATTTCGTATTTCGTATTTCGTATTTCGTATTTCGTATTTGTCTGTCTTCCGTATTTCTTAATATGACGTATTTACCCTTCAACGGGTCATGATGAGTTTTGAGTATGACTCTATCAGTATGAATGAAAATATTATATTCTCTCTCTAACTCAGTCTAACTCTCTCTCTCTCTCTCTCTCTCTCTCCACTTCTGGCGGATCAAAACATCTCTCTGCTTCTTCCTTCATTTCAATGGCTGCGGCCGCTCTCAGAAACCCTAGCTCCAAGCGCATCTTCTCCTACTCCCCGCAGTCCTACTTGTTCGGCCGAGGATTGATCGCCGCCGCCGGTTCTCCAATCGCCGACTCTGCTGCCGGAAATGACCGATCTTTTAGCCCTAGTCCTTGGTGGCGATCCATGGCCACCTTCACCGGCATGTTAGTATTCACTCGTTGTCTCTGTGTTGCTTAAAGTTTTAATTTTTCATTTTTCGTAAGAAATTAGGACTTTTTGTAGCGAATTAATTGAGAGATTTGCACCGTTTGAGTTTATTTATTTATTTATATTGGATTTAATTGGCCTGTTTAATTTTTTTTTATCTGAATTGGATTTTGCGTCATTGAAGTTGATTATCTATGATCTTTCGATGTGAGTTTTTTGGATTGTGAATTATAATCGACTTACATATGTATGTACAGAAAACCTCATGTGAATGTTGGATTTGATCATGGAAAAACGACGCTGACCGCCGCACCTACAAAGGTCCGTCATTTCGATGTATTGGTTGTATTTTTTGTGAGGTTTTGTGGGATGTATTTGTATCTCTGCATTTGCTTCATAAAACGCAGCATGAAAGGATGTTGCTAAAGATAACTGCTTTCCCAACTTAGTCCCATCTCCGACACGCGCGAAATGGGACGGACCCAGTTCATATGAGAGAGTTGGGGGAAAATGGAAACTTTGTTTGATTCCTTAATGGAAACTTTTCGGTCATAATATGCTGTTTTGATTCCTTAATGGAAACTTTTCGATCATAATATAATGTTTTGATCTCAATTCAAGTAAGTTGGGGATGCATTTCGACACTTATTTAGAGATTCCTTAACGAATTAATCCTAATCCTTTAGGGTATTGACATTTGTTATTTCGTTACAAGGAGTGTCTTAACTTTGGCCTGCAATTTTGTTCATAATATCTAAGTACAGTTCCATTTTAATATCATCATTGCGGTCTTATACTGTTACTATTGTTTTGATCATGAAACTATTTTGAGAAGCTTTCTTAGAACAATGACGTGATTGATTTGAATTGTCCATATTTTCATGTTGCACAGTTCTTTTTTGCCTTTCTCTGTTAGTCTCCTTATTTTCACTGGGTTTTCACTCTTTTATTTTGTTGCAGTAGCGGTCAGTTTACTAATTAATTTTTTTTAATGTCTTGAAGGATTTTGCAACTGTTGCCACCGGCCATGTTGAACAAGGGACCGTTAGTCCTAATATCATGAACCTTCGCCCGTTATCTCCTCATCTTCCTGTTTATAAGCCACAGCTCAATTCGACGTTTTCAATTACCAATAGAATCACCGGGGTTATCCTAGCTACTGTAGTTCTTCTTTTTTATCTTCTTTATATGAAAATGGGTTTGATTTGCTTCACCTTTGAAAAATACTACCAACTCCTCTTTTATTCATCAAAGCTCATCCCCATCACCATCGAGATTTCAGCTTTAGCCCTTGCCTATCATACGTTATATGGGGTTCGCAGCTTTGTTCGCAAATTGTGAGCTGATACAACCGGTTCCTCTTGAACAAGGTTTGTTCACATCATCTCTGCCACAGAAACCTAAGAATTTGCTTTGCTTATTTGTTAATATTTAATACGACTAGTTGTCGAGTCTGAATTGTGAAAAGTTTTTGAGGGCTAAACATTCCCTATGTTCATTTGTCAGGACAAAGATTTGCCTGAGGGAGGGAGGTAGAACTGTTGGTGCAGGAGTTGTTCCGAAAGTACTCTGAGAATAAAGATATTCTGGTGCTGGATCATTTGAATCACTTTCTGTGTGCACATTAGTGGAATAAGGTTTGGTGAAACGAAGAACTCTTTACATAATCCGCGTTTTATGCGTTTGTTTTAGGTTTTGTCGATGAGATTGTCTGGTGTTAGAATGAACAGTAAATCGAGTCCTTTTTCGTGCACATTTGGGTTTAGTTTGTTCAAGTAATTTATGTTCTTTTGCATTAACAATTTCGCTCCTTGCAAATCCATTTCGCTTTCCTCGAAGGAAAACCCAAAATGATCTGTATGGTTTCGCTGTTAGTTTTCGGGCTTGTTAGCGTCGAAGGACGTTAATTTGAGGATGAGCCGAAACGAGCAGATAACAGTACCGAGGGGATTGGAGAGACCACAATGTTTCCCTCGTATGAATTCACATTCTGCATCAACTATTGGCAATTGCTGCTAAACTACTACTACCAGCCGACCGGTCCGGTTGCCAGAGCTCAGGGGAGCTCCAGGTTCCGTCAACCGTGGAGTGCTTCGGAATCAGAATTCGATTCGTCTTTTGAAGACGGATGCTGCTTCTCATGCCCACGAAGCTTCAACTGTCTGATGGTCACCCAACTCGGCCATCTTCGGGACATGTGAAAACCAAATGCATATTTGTCACAAAATTATATTAGTTTTGATCTGGAGGCTTAAAATATTCGTTTTTTTTAATACAACGATATTATTTACACTAAAAATGATGGGGATTGAGTTAATAAGTCACACAATGGGTTAATCATAATAATTTGATCCGAATACGTTTACGTGAGAATCGAAGTTAAGACCTTTTACAAACTAGTAACGAGGAACATTACTAGACTGTAATACTAAGTGACGAGTTCTATTCGATCTCGCACAAGTACCAATCTCAATGCACATGGTCTCATTCTATGAAAAGAATAGTCACAATAGGTTTTTCAGACCAGAAGATATCTTTCTTTTTTTTAATATTTCTAACTTTGAATTTTCTTGTTCTTGATTCCCATCCAGATAATAAGTTTCATAAACAGGGTCTTTTTTTATACCGTGTTTCTTTAAAGTGGAATTGATCCTTTGTTTTTTCCTTTCCATTCACTCGGATCTCTTTCGTTTCATCGATTTTGTCCGTATCCTCCTTTTCTTCCGAAAAAAGGGAAGGGGACGAATCTTCTTCGGTGGATCCCTCTTGTTCCTGTTTAGTCCCCTTCGTTTCGGAAGTTGTTTCTATTTCTACATCTGTTTCTTCCTCACTTTCCCCCCTTTCTTCCGTTTCTGAGGTTTCTTTCAGTTTCTTAGTAACAATGGATGACGGTATTCTGCCTAAATAGTAAACACAGGTAATAAATAAGAGAATACTAAAGATTCGAGCCATAGGATTTCTGTGAAAGTGGGTTTTAGGAATGGAGACTTGTTCTCCTAGACCTCGGGGTCAAAGAAAATGGTGGTCACCCACCGTTCGATCTTAATTGAACATGAGTGAGTACATATTACATTACGATCAAACGGTTGATGACCACCATTTTCTTGAATCTTAGAAGTCTAGTCTAGGAGAACAGCTCTGTTTAGAAATGAGGTGAGGGTTGGTCAGGCTATGCTATCCTTATAAACACGATGCATGTTTATTACGCATAACAAAACTCAGACTTCCAGTTAAGCTAAGAACACTTGAAGTCTAACAGATACCAGAAAAAAAATATTATCATATCATCGAGATCTCTTCATCGATCTACCAGATCACCTATCGCATTAAGCGTTCTCTTACGGGCGGAATGTCCTCACCGCCTGAGAAAATGGTTGCCAGCAGAGGGGACATTCGGTCAGGTGCGAGCAGCAAGTTGTACAACAGCACATATGACCACACCTGATACAATAAATGAGTTAAAAGTGTGCTAAGTTTATAAAGGAACACTAGACGATCCATTGAATCAAATATCGAAAAGCCAGTTCTTACGGAATGAAAACAACATTGTACTGCTGCTCAAGGCATATCACACAAGAATTGGCCCCGTCTGGTGCAGCAGCAGCCCTTTCGCCTGAACCCGGGAGAAGAAATAAGAAAGTTAAAGCCTTTCAGCACATTTCCGAGCATACATTATCCGATAAATAGCGTTGTAACGAGGACACTCCGCTATATATCTACCTGCATTATCTCTTTGAGATCTTATATAAACTGCAGCAACGGCCCTTGTGTCCGATGAACCTGGGAGAAAAAAAATGTTACAGCGTTTTGGTCCATTTCCAAGCGATATATTATATGAATCATATGACAAGTAGTATTGCAATGTGGATACTCCGCGATATACCTACCTGCATTATGTTGCCGAGATCTTATGTCAGCAACAGCCCTGCACAGACAGGAAGTTCAATTTCGATCAGTCTCAACAGACAGATCAAATTATGAAGGAAAAAAAAAGAATCATATCTGGGGTTAAATAAAAAGGAAAACTAATGAAAAGTCCAAAAAAACTTCCCTTTTAACGAAAAATCTTTTTTAAAGTATAGTGAATAATATCAGATAAAGGTAAAAATGTGGTTTTTCGTTAAAAGTGAACAGTACCGGCTTCTATCCACAGAAGCAGTGATGACAACCAGTGACTTTTACTTGCAGTAAGGTTCCGTATAAAAGTAACTTGGGCAAAACTTACCTTCTCCTGCTTCTCAGCCATTCGGAGCGGCGCAGTCTTTCCCTGATGTACTTGTCAAGTTCAGCGGCAATCAAAGTAAGACCGATCACAGCCACACCAAAAGATGCACATTCCAAAAACCTGGTAAAGATGTTTATATTAATTGTACTTCAGAGAAGGCGCAAAAAGATGCCGATGAGTAGTGTACATTGCAAAAACAAACCTTGCCCAGTTCTTATGGCTCGCAATGAGCTCGTCGATGGATTTTGTGGAGACATAAAATGGCCCTATGTGGGGTTTTTGAATGCGAATGGTACCAACGTCGTCTTTGACGGCCTGAACATGAACTATGAAACCTAAGGATTAGTGTATATATTAAGTAGCCTAACATCACAAGTTCATAGCATTTCAAACATACCTCACCAACAACACTGAGAGAAATACCAATTGGTAGTACATGCTCAGTTCTCTGGACTCCCAGTAACTAAGACAAAATAGCGAAAATGTTAGTTGAACCGATTTGGGTTTTGATCACAAATAGTCCTTTATGTTTCGGCAACTCATCAGTTTGGTCCTTCATCTATTGACTCGCTCATCCAACAAGCTGCCACCTCCGAGAACCCCACAGCCACCACATCTACTCCCACTTGTGCGCCGCGCACTCCATTGCTTCCCTTCTTACATCACAACACTGGCCGCCCCTTCCTCCACTCCCTATATATTCCTTGAATCCCCATATTCAAACCATGTCTCTCAATCCCAAACGGAAAATCCAACTCCCAGATCCTAAACTCAGTCCCGCAATCTGAAACGGAAACCACTCGCTCCCTGGCAAGTTCTCATAGACTTCTAGGTCCTCAATTCAATTTGAGAATGCAGCAGCACCACCATGTTTTCCTCCCTCTCTCTTTGTGTTTCAATCAACGGGACGAATCCATCATTGAGTGCTGTTTGTTGTGGCCAGACTCAGAAGTCCAAGATGACAAAATATATTTCAACATTCTAAACTGATGAGCAAGTGAATACATGAAGAACCAAACTGATGAGTATCCAAAACATTGAGGACAATTTGTGATAAAAACCCGATGAGGTTTTACCATACATAACATGTATATTACTAAACAATACAAACCTTGATGCCTTCACGGTCATCTATTCTCTCACACTCGACGCTTCTCTTTGTCTCACATTCGAGTCTGTTCATCTCACATTCGCGGCATCTCCTGGACTGTTCAAATTGACCACTTGAAGCTGGAAATGTAAAGCCTGAGGCACCTGTAGCTCCGACCACATTCACCCGGCCAGTTCCATCGTCCTGGTATACAAAATCAAGGAACCACCATCACCATCAAGCACAACAATGAACATGTGAGAGAGAGAGAGAGGTGAGAGCGAGCCGATACTCACCAAATACCAGGGCACTTCTTTACATTCTGAAAGCAGCAAAGTATAACCCCTCTGCCAGTCACCTTTCTCGTCGCGTTTCAGAAACCTTTGTGCTGCCTAAAGAAGATGTCGATGTCAAAAATCACCAGTAAAGAAAGCACTCAAAATTTATATACGATGTTTGAAGATATCATTTCTGTACCGTTTGCTGAACAACTACGCCTCGTAAGCCACCAAACTCACAGTGGATTGGATTTTCACAGCAAACGGTCCCAGAAACTCCAACCACCAAAGGTGTCCGCCTGAACGCCAACAGTTTGGCTGACAGATGAAGCAAGACAACTCGACGTTACGTAGGAAACAAATCAAAGCCGACGAACTAACAGCATCGATAGCAAATAAATCTTTTTCCTAGCAATGTTCTATACACAAAATGCGTTTTTTAAGTCTTATCGGTTTCACATCATCATGTTATTTATCCTACTGCTGCTATCATCCATCCTCTTACTTTGAAACATATTGTCCAATATGTCGAGCGGCTAAAGCATTCACCCTTGCATCCGAGGTTGCGCGTTTTAAGTTCTCGCTCTCAATATCGCTTTTATAAAAAATAAAAAAAATATATGCATGTACTCCAGTGTAAACTACTCATTTAGTACACAAATATTATATTCACAGGTTGATTAGAAAATCAAGGAGAGAGAGTTTGTGTTACTTTCAAAATCTTAGGAAGTTTTGTGAAAACTCGAGAAACCTCGGGGAGTGTATGGGTAAATAACCCGATTCATGTCTTTTGAAAAAGAGGCACATACCCAATTCACTCATCTGATTAATCCGAGGGACCGACTCAAGAACATCTGCATCACTGTAAAATCACAAAACATCAGTTTGTTACAACAATATATTTACGCTAAGGTGTGGAGAAATAGATTGGTATTCAACTCACCGTCCATAATATTCGTTTGTAAAGAATACTATTAAGTGATACCTCAAAGATATTTAACTTCAATAATAATTTGAAAATAGATAATTAATCGTTACTAATTAAGTTTAATCTCTGCTTAATATAAAACCTTAGGTTAATTACTTACCTGCTGAATCTCCATCCGGCAAGGTAAAGAGCAAGTGCACCCAAACACCACCATACTCCATCCCAAATACGCATCTCTCCGATCAAGGATTAATCAAAGTATCAAACTGCTGCCGAAGTCTCATTATATATGGAAGAGCTTACGACTTAAGAAATAATGAAACTTATGGACCAAGGAAACTCAAAATATAAAAGGAAACTAAGTTTTAAAAGAGATTAAATTTGTAGACAAAATTTACAAACTAAATAATATGTCATCAATAAGAATGAACACGTTTATCAATGCTTAAGTAATAAACCAATCATCAACTTCTATGTCATTTTGTTTCCAAAATTTTGATTACAAATTTTGTTTTCTTAGCATTACACTTTTTAAAATTATTTAATTGTGAATTCACAATATTTTGCTAAACAACAATATAATTACACAAAAATCTTTAGAATTCTCAATTAAATACACCTAATTTTTTTTATATAAAGTCTTTTAAAATCCAATTAATACCTAGGAATTATTAATTCCCTGAAACTTTCCCAAAATTCTAATTGAATACATCAAGTGTCCACATGTATAAACGGGGCGAATGCATTATAAGGCTAGCTTGTACATATGCCTAACCTCATTCTTTTAGTCTTTTTAAATAATTTAGTATTATATTTTTTTTAGTTTACACAAAATTTTAAATTCTATTTGCTTATAGTTAAAACTATATTTTACATCTTATTTTATAAACAAAATAATAACTCTTAAAATTAAAAATCTAAAGTCTGATTTAATTTTATAAAAGTTAAAAAAAAAAAAAAAAATTCTTTCACATTGTTGAACCGAAGAATAAACTTTGAGGTTTTTCCTCCTCTGGTTTTTGAAATTTCATGTATTTTGTCCCCCAAGTCCCAACCCACAACTAAATAAATCTCTCCGATGGAACATCTTATTCAACATGAAAGAATCTGATATAGTTTAACATCTTATTTTATAAATAAATTAATATCACTAGACCAAAAGATAATTAATTACATAATACGTAATCATATCGTTTATGTTTAATATGAGGTTTTGTTGATTGAAACGGGTGCGTTTTAACGAGTTCTAACCAAAATAGCCCGTCTGCAAAAACCCACGTGAAATCCCCAAAAGCCCTAAAACCCCAACGCTCAAATCTCCGCCACACTGAGTAGGGAAGGCTCTGAAGCCAAAAGTCCATCTCCGTCTCTCTGCTTCTTCCTTCATTTCAATGGCTGCGGTCGCTCTCAGGAACCATGGGTCCAGGCGCATCCTTCCCTACTCCTCGCATATCTACTTGTGCGGCCGAGGATCGATCGCCGCCGCCGGTTCTCCAGTCTCCGAGTCTGCTTTCGGAAATGACCGATCTTGTAGTCCTAGTCCTTGGTGGCGATCCATGGCCACCTTCACACGCACGTTAGTGTTCACACGTTGTCCCTGTGTTGCTTAAAGTTTGAAATTTTCATTTTTCGTAAGAAATTAGGACCTTTTGTAGCGAATTAATTGAGAGATTTGCA